>JAVXUP010001413.1:0-237282 GCA_033070095.1 Escallonia herrerae
TTTACTTGTCTATTTAGGCATGTTTGTATCTCTTTACTGTAGTCCTGATATATATATTTATGCTCTTCAATTAAAAAAAATATCATTTAGTCGGAAGAAATTCATCACGAACAGACCCCTTTGTGTCAACAAAATCTGCCTTCAACTAAAACTAATTCCTTAATCGCCCCGTTAATTGAGCTCTAAACCCCTCGAAATGCCTTTGATTTTTTCCACTGTGATTGCATTAGTAGACCACTGATGGAATCATCATTGGATTATGAGAACTTGATTTAGAAAGGTTTCTTAATTTTATACACGATGACCTATAAAATAACGAATCAAATTACTTTGACGTTTTTGGTTACTGCGCCAAAATTGAAATACCAGAGCTCTTGTCGACCCAAACTACATATTTTTACATGCAATAATATCTTCCTTTTTTTTGATTGACAAAATGGCACAATTTCCGTTTGAGGTTATATATATATATATATATATATATATATATATATATATATATATTTTAAAAAGGTTTGAACTCATAACAAGCACAAATATTTAAATATTTTTTTAACCTAACTTCACGTCATTCAAGCTGGGGCACATCAAACATCAAACTTTGTGTGTGGGGTTGGTAGTGTAAATTACTCCTTCGTTTCCATTTGGGGCGGGAAGAAAGAAAGAAGCACCGATTTATGTCCCTCTGAAGGCTAGCTCAAAAGCTTTCGCGAGAAGCCTCTCTCTCTCTCTCAAATGGCTCGAAACAAGGTAATTTCACCGCCTAATTTTAACTTCAAAGGCATTTTATACCAATAAAAATAGGTTTGATTTGATTTTTTTCCGCTATTATAACTCTGTATGATCCCAAATTCCGTCATGCACGTTGTTCATTATGTACGGTGAAAATGAAAACTATTATTCTTGTACACATGCAACAGCTGACGGTACTACTCTGCCTTACTCTATGGTGGTGGAACTTGGGTTTCTTAGTTTTTGGTAAAGAGAAAGGGGCGGCAAACCCTGATGTATCAAGTTCAAAGGCCGAAGCACCCTCACGTTCTTTTGTTGCTCTTTCAGTTCCGTTCGATTTTCTCCATTTGACTTTTTGCGACTTTTGAGGATAGATTCATTATGTAAACATTGCCTTAGTTTTTTTACCCTAGGTTAGATTGTTCCCATCTGAGTTTTCGTGAATTTTTAGGAAATTCAATGGATGCAAATATTCTAACTTTACTCACTGTTTTTACCCAGGCCTGACTTGCCAAATGATACTTATTTAATCCTAGTTGAGCTCTTTCTATGTACCAAAAATAATCCTAGGAGTTTGGAGAAAGTGAAAGGCGAATACAATGGAACGGAGGGATATGAATTACATTTCTGTTCTTTTAAGATTTTTTGTTTTTAAAATTGGGTTTTGTCTTTATCTTGATAGGAAGCGGTAGTGTTGTTGCTTGATGTGGGCCCACCGATGCATAGTGTTTTGCCAGAAATCGAGAGAGTTTGCTCCATGCTAATACAGAAAAAGGTACATATTACATTCTGAATTTACTTTTCCATTTTTAGCTCCTATTTTGCACTTTTGTGTATGTTGATATATACTCCGATATGGAATTATTCACATGAAGTTTGTACCTTTGCAGCTGATTTACGGCAAATATGATGAAGTCGGAGTTGTTTTGTTTGGAACTGAAGGTACCCATCCGCTGTTAGTTTTGGTAATGATATCTCTGCTGTAACACTTGCTACTCGAAATCCAGAGCAATGGATTTTGGTCATCATCACCAGTGACTAGGCTGCAATTGCCCCACCATAGGTTTGGGAAAAAAAGGCATTAGTACTATGAAAAACCAAAAATGCAATAGGGTTTTGAACCGACGACGTTAGTCTGACGAAAGAACTAAAGGGATTCCTAACTTATGCAACTTAATACCACCCTCTCTGCGCTCAACTAGTACATTCCCTAATTCCCTTTCTTTCTAGACACTTCTGAAGAACAAAGTTTTCTAGGGTGAGGTTGATCTACACGTTATAAAAAATTATCTTTTAGGATGGGTGTGGAATTACAGAAAAAAAGTATGAATAACTGACCATATAGAGCATTTGTTTCGGAATATAATAAGAATATAAAGGGACAAACTTTTATGGCCTTCCGCCTTCCTTGAAGAGATTTTTCTTGGCCTCGCCACTGATCATCATTAGGCTTTTCAATAACATGAACCGACTATTGAATGGATACATATTCATACGGGAAATGATTTTATAAAAGAGAATAACCAAATTAGCCTTAGCGTAGCAAGAACTTTTAAAGATGTATGCCTTGGCTACTTGCAAATAAAAAAAGAAAAAGAAAAGAAAATGAACTCCTCAGCCGAAATAGTATTAAGATAGTAATAGTACACAAGTGATTTTTTAGAGTACCTTGTAGAATGCTGATCTTGTGGCAAATAATCAGTTTTTTTTTTACTTGTAATACGAGGAAACATTGTTAACTATTTACTGTGAAATTTTCTTCAGAAACTAACAACGAGCTGACGAACGAAGTGGGTGGATATGAACATGTGGCGGTTTTGCAACATATTAAGGTTGTGGATGCAGATCTGATTAAAGCCCTGGAAAAGCTTCCTCGAGGAACTGCCAATGGTGATTGTATCCTACATGTGCTTGAGTTTATGATGCTGATTGTTCAGCTCTCATTTCTCTGTTAGATTGTTTGTAGGTGTAGTTTTCATAACATGCAGATTCTGATATCTTTTTAACTGCCATCCCTAGGCATTTATTTTTTTGGAAGCTGGTCCTTTGGATAGAAAACTATCCAATAGTTATTACTTGAAGCTCTGTGACCTAGTTATTTTACATTTCAATAGGTTATGCTCCATTGGAACTTTGTTGTGTCAATTATGATGAATATAGAATTTTCAAATATTATAACAGTTTCAGATGCTTTTGTTAGATGAGTTGATCTGAAGGGAGCAAAATTACCCCTAGTCGTTAGGCTATGCATTCCTTAATTACTGGCTGCTTGAGTCCTTGACTTTGGTGGTAGTTCTTGATGCTATTGTTGTTGGGATGGAGATGCTGATTAAAAAATTTGGACCAACGAACAAGGGGAAAAACGTATTTGTCTTGTTACAAAGGCAGTTTATCCTATCAAAGATCCTTACGAAGGGACAAAAGAAGATCAAGTCAACACCATTGCTGCGCAGATGACTGCACATGGCATGAAAATGGAGGGTATAGTTTTTAGGGGAAAGCAGAACGATAATGCAAATAAGACAGTAGTGGAGGAGAATGATCATCTGCTGAATGTGTTTTCAGAAAGGACTGCTTCAAAGACGGTGCACGTGCAGAGTTCAACTTCCTTATTAGGTGCTCTTAGAACTCGGAATATATCTCCTGTTACGGTATACAGGGGTGATTTTGAACTAAGCCCCAAAATGAAGAATAAGGTAAGAGTTCCGGACAGTGGTGCTGGTTCAATTGTTTCATTGTGCATGCTACTTCTCCCTCGTCAAGAAAGGTTTTGCCATTATTTAGGAGAAATGATTTTTTCTTGGTTATTATCTGCTTGTATATCCTCCTATGTTATTGAAATTTCTGATGAAGTCAGCTTTCTTTATGTGGTATTTTTGTGGTTGTATCTCTCTTCTTCGTATTCCTTTTTTGACTCTTGGCCCTCCTTGTGACAGTATATTAGTGCCTTTTTCTGATGCATCACGAATTGAACTGAATTAGTGGGAGTGGGTCTGCGAGTAGTGTAGTTCTGATTCTGTAGACAAGTGAATGTATCTGCATCTTGATTTAGTTTTTCATTCAATGAAAAACTTTTCTTGGTTGCTAGCATTCACCTGAATTTGGTGGTTGCCACTGCATTCACTGGCTGGCTGTTTGCCTTTATTATCCAACAAAGTAAAAACTAAAATCTTTGATGTTATGCACGACCCTCAAGCAAGACTTTTGTGCACTAGTTCTGTTTCACGTGTTCTTGCTGTTTTCTTGATATCGACCATTTACATAAAGGTTAGCATCATGGAACTTCTTTGCTGTTGATCAGATAATTGATATTATTATGCGTTAGGGCACTCCAAACATCTGTGTACTTTCTGCTAGACCATTTCTTTCCTTTTTTTCTTTTTTGCAATTGTAATATCCTTTTCTTCTTCTTCTGGCGTTTAATTGCCTATTAAGTTTTAGCCGCTTTTCTATCATCAAAAGAATGATAGAAGATCAAAATTCAGAAGATACCACTGGATTTATCATCGTGCAGTTCTTTCACACAAACCTCTGCTGTGTGGAATGAGTTCAGGAAGATGGATATCTATTGACAAAAGGTTTTAACTGTGAAAGAGTGCACCCCTAGTGCGCGATCAATTGGACATGTCAATTTTAATACCAAAAGTCCTACAAATTTCTGTAGGCTGGTTTACATCCATCAGATGTTATCCTGTGTCGTGCATTCCTTGCTTGAAGCAGGCAGGAAACTCTTTTCTAGCCCTAGTTAGGGTGAAGTCAAAGGTGTCACAGCAGTTGGAGGCCTTTAGGGTAAGAAGACCTGCGCCAAGTAAAGCATTTTATATTTTGGTCTCGCTGGGTTGGGCTTTTATCAGTCACTTTTGAATAGAATGGAGCTTGTTGTTAAATGTGTAGGGTCATGCTAACCCTGAGTATTGGCCTTGAGGGTAACGCATGCTGGGAGAAACTGCGTTTGAACCTTGTAATCGCACAGTATTCTGCCTAGTTATGGCTCCATGGATGAGCTAGAGTGGATTGCAAACATGTCATCTTAGATGAAGATAGCTTTTTGGTCTCGTAAGAATGAGCTTTACGGTCCTCAATTCAGACCTATATAAGCATTAGAGCAGACCAGTCTTCTGAGGAAATTATTAGCTATATTCACTTAATAGAGATTTATATGCTTTTTGGGTCTAATAAATCTGTTTTGTCATTAATGTCTGTCTCATGTTTCAGTCAAGCATGTTGGAGGAAATTATTGCAGCAGTATCATTTTTTTTTTGGATAGGAAAAATAACCGTAAGATCCAGACATTTCCTTACTATTAGGTATGGGTTTACAAAAAAACGTCTGAGGAGAAGTTCCCCACTCTTAAAAAGTACTCTGATAAAGCACCGTCAACAGATAGATTTGCCACTCATGAAATAAAGGTAGATTATGAGTATAAAAGTGTTGAAGACCCTGGTAAAGTTGTGCCCCCGGAACAAAGAATTAAAGGTTTTCGCTATGGACCTCAAGTAGTTCCTATTTCATCTGCTGAATTGGAAACTGTGAAGTTCAAACCAGAGAAAAGTGTGAAGCTTTTAGGATTTACAGATGCTGCAAACATAATGCGTTAAAGTTTAACTACTTTAACTTGGATGATATGATTCATTTGTTGAATGATGATAATGCAGTTAATTACTTTTGGACTTCTCTCTTATATCCATTGTTTATCGACAATAATTTGTATCTTCTGTTTCATGTGATCAAAGACACTATTACATGAAAGATGTCAACATCTTCATTGCTGAACCAGGCAACACAAAGGCAATTCTTGCAGTTTCTGCGTTAGCAAGGGCAATGAAGGAAATGAACAAAGTAGCAATAGTTAGGTGTGTGTGGCAACAAGGGCAGGGGAATGTTGTTGTAGGAGTCTTAACTCCTAATTTATCTGATAAAGCTATTGTAAGTCCTTATATGCAAGTTTCTCATGTGCTCAATTGTAGTTAATGAATATACCTCTGCATCTTGACTTGATCTTCTGTTTTGTTTTGCTGGGCAGCCTGATTCATTTTACTTCAATATACTTCCTTTTGCCGACGACATTCGAGAGTTTCAATTTCCTTCCTTCAGCAATTTTTCCTCATCGTTTCAGCCGAACGAACAACAGCAAGAAGCAGCTGATAACTTGGTGAAAATGCTTGACCTTGCACCAGCTGGCGAAGAGGAGGCTTTGCAGCCTGACTTCACACCAAACCCTGTTTTGGAGGTACATATTTGTTAGGGTTCTTCCTTTTACTACTGGTAACTTGTACTGTTGTACATACACTCATAGATTGTAGACGAACCCTTTTTTAATATTACCGTTACCATGGTTTAGCGTGGATTCAGGATGGTTGCTTAAAAGAAACTACGAGAATATGGAATGTTGAAAACATAGATTGAGATCTAGTTTCCTTCAAGTGGATTAGTGTGAAAACATATGTTGAAGCTTAATTTGCTTCAAGTGCTTTGGTGATGGTAATCTGAATACATTATTTTCTTCCTTCCTCATTCTGGTATTTGAATCTATTACATGAACTTGAAAATAAATAAGAAAAGAGAAAACTTTAATACATGTTATTGCACGCTTTTTTATAAGTTGAGATAAGCAATCTGAGCATCCATTAAATCCGTTGTCCCCAACCCTTCCTCCTTTTGTTTAACTTTAAGAGTCCTGAAGCTATATCTTTCCTGTAAGAAGAACTATGCTTTATCTTGTGATCCATCACTTCCCCTAGCTCAAATCCTTGCATGGCTTTGGAGTCTGAAAATGTTTGTAAGTGAAACAAGAAAGAAGGGGAAGAAATTTTTTAGGAGAAAATGGTCAGAAATAGACGTAAATAGAATCTAGGATATGGCACGTACATGCAGTGGCGGAACCAGGATTTCACTCCACGGGGTGCAAAAGATATATCGAAGTCACTAAATTTTTATATGTAAAATGATACACAAAAACTAAGTGCACTTTCTGACAATACACAAAAAACCCCTAATTTCAAAACCCCTAGATGATGTAAAGGGGGAAAGGAGAAGAAAGTGGACGTTCATACATTTTTGCGCCTCGTCTTTACCAGAAACTCTAGAGCCCGGTGCTGAACTGGTGCAGGCTCAAGCGGTCATACCGTCATAGTACTATGCTCTTGTCAAGAGGCTCAGCAGGAACAGTTGCCCAATGATCAAACACGGACACACAAAAAGCCTGCTTGTGAGTGTGATACCTCAAGTCCGTCTCAAAACCAAATGATTCAATAACAGGTAAAAACGCCTGGGATTCCATAAAAGAGGGACAGAGATGCAACAAATGAGATTGAGATGTAGCTTTCATTTTCCTTGCATGTTTCCTAATGACCTTGAATAGTAAACGAACTAAAATATAGACGAAGACAACATGGTCTCGAGGATCAACTGACAATATAAGAGTTGTGAAGATGTAACTTAAACACTTAAAGATTGTCAATGGATGAGATCCGAAGCGGATATAAGTCTTCAATATTTGTATCCGCTTTTTCATCAAAGTATCCACTATATAAATAACCTTTAAACCGCAAGCATATCAGAAAAATACATCCTTATTTGAAGGGATTTGACTTCTGATAACATTTCAAAGTTAGATAATATTAATTGTCATATCCAGTATGCACGAGAACTTTAACTAAAAATAATCAAGGGTTTTCAATTAAGCTATGGTTTATTATTGTCGTATTTAAGAGATATGCGCTTTGTTCTCTTTTATTGTATCTTACTTGGTATCACAACATGGATTTCAATAGGCCCCGAGATCCTTTTGTCTCACCATATGGCACTGTGCTCACCCAATATCAAAGTCATAATAACATCTATCAATGACACTTTTGTTGACAATATTTGCAGCACTTAATCCATAAACCTTTTTTTATTTAAAACATGGGAGAAAGAAATCCAAAATGAGAGAGTTGGCCCATCCCAAGCTAGCTAGACCTACTCCTTGACCCCTATTTCACTTCCCTGCTCTGGCTGAAGATGAGAAGCGAGATGATAGGCGCTTATCGTGGAGCTCGGTAGGAACATATTTAAAATTTTGACATTGATTTGCATATATAAGTTCGAGTTGCACAAAACTCAAGCCTAATTTATAATTATTGAATCTACTAAACTAGATCCACAGAATAGGTAAAACGTTCATGTTAGTCACTGAATTATGAGGTGGAAAGCACTAATTATCACGAATCAATATAACGTATACAGTATATAACAAGTAGCATACAACATAAATAAATACACACACACACACACACACTTAGAGACGTATGTTTTAACCGGTATGGGTACCTGCGAATCCAATAATTTCTTCAGAATATCCTCTGACGTCGTTGCCAACAGAGGAATGTTTGCCAGTGGAGCCCTCGTCGCCGTTGCCGGTCACTTGCCCTCCTCGCCATCGTCGGTCTTCTCTCGGATCTGGAACAAGAAGTCAAGAAGGAAGAAACTTCTTCAGGCGCCGGTCTTCTTTCGGGTGTCTTAGATTCGAGGGAGAGAGAGAGCCTAAAGCCAGAGAGAGAGCTCCTGTGTCACCGTCCGGCCTTCGCCCGTCGGCCACAGAGAGATGTGAGAGTGAGTAGGTGAGAGAATCGGCGAGAGAGAGATAGAGGCGATGGAGAGCCCAGAGGCCAGAGAGATAGAGAGGCAGTGAAAAGTTTTTTTTTTTTTTTTAAGTTCAGGGGGTACATTATCACCCCCTCGTCATAACGTGGTTCCGCCCTTGCGTACATGTTTGGGCTGCCATGATATTAACTTTTCTGTGTCAATTTAAGAAATCTTGAGTGCTGTGAAATATTTGCTCTTGAGCACTTTTTGTTACACAAAAAACGGCTCCAGGAAAATGTATTTTCTTGTGTTTTCAGAAGATCTTTTCTTTGTATATGTTTTCGCAGAGATGTATTTTCTTGTGTTTGATAGATTTAAAGAAGATAATTGGAATGTTTATACCGTGGGCCGTTCAAATAACTTTCACGTTCTTTCTTCCAAAACAAACCCACTCCTTCAACCCTCGCAACCCACGCCTCCACTCCGCAGCCCTCCACCACCTGAAGCCATCTGCCATCATTCTTCAATTACCCAATGGTCGTCTCCACTGATATATAAAGCGGAGGTGTCTGTATACGTGTGTTTGTAAATTAGCACACGTGTGTGTATTGGAGATCGAAGATTTGTTCAGGATGTTCACGGTGTTCATGTGGGTGAAGTTGGTCGGAAGAGGACGTGCCGTGCCGACTTTGAGTCAGTAAGTCATTTTCCGGAGAGTTGAAGCGTCATTTTTCTTTGACTTGTATATTTTTCGTGAAACAATCAGGCTTAATATGCATGAGGAAAGGTATGTGTCTTTTCTTTTATTTGCCTTATCATGTTTTCATATAATAATGTACTAAGTTTTCAGCGCTTTTATCATCTTGAGTTGAGGTCAAGACATCCAGATGCAGCTTTGACACCACTTGATGATACTCTCAAGAAGATAACAGAACCTGATCCTGAACTTATTTCTCGAAACAAGTCCGTCATTGATGAATTTCGTAGGCTTTTTGAACTCAAGGAGAATCCTAAGGTATTTCTGCTGAGCCACTTTCAATCACTAATTGTTCTATCCGTTTTTGAAAAATGTTGGGCTTCAAAGTTGAAAGTTGGTATATTGCAGCTTAAGAAATCAAATAGGCGGTTACTGAGAGATAGGCCATCTGGATCAAATGAAGAAGGGCAGGGTTTAGGAAATGACAATGACGACGAAGGTGTAACTGCCTTGGTATCTACGTCTACGGTCAAGGTGGATAAAATTGCGGACTCGACTCCTGTTCAAGATTTTGAAGCCATGATGTCTCGTAGAGATAGTCCAGAATGGATTAGCAAAGCAATTGAGGAGATGAAAAGAAAAATTGTTAATCTTGTGGAGGACTCTTGTGATGGCGATACCTATCAGAAGGCGTTGGAGTTATTGGCTGCTCTCCACAACGGTTGCATCCTAGAGCAAGTAATACTTCTTGCTGTATCTACATTTGGCTTGTATGGTCTTCCATAATTAGATATAAGTAGTTACTGCCATCTCACTTCTGTGACTTCGTTCCTTGTGATGCGATAACTAGTTACCGCCATGCTTATGCCTTTTGAGTGGGAGTTTAGCATTGCACTGCATTATATGAACTCCGTGTGTGCTTTTGTGTAATTTCCATCATCACTTTATCCTGTTGACAGAGCAGAGGGTTGGTCTTCCGATGTTTCCTTCCTGAATTGCCACCAGTTGGTACTGACTGTTAGTCTCAAGGGGCAATGGAATTTTTCTACTAGTGTCTGATATTACTATAACTCAACGCGGTTGATTTGTTGATAATTACTCGTGAATTGCAGGAACCAAAGCAATTCAATGATTTTCTGCGCCAACTTTGTAAATTTTGCCAGTAGAATAACCTCGGAAGTTTCTGTGAATCTCTTGCATCCAAAGGCATCATTCTGATCACCAAGAACGAAGCCAAGACAGGTTTTACCCTGTTACGTATTATCTACTGTTTGGCATAATTTCCTCATTTATTCCAGCCTTCATATATCTCTATATCTCCGTGTTTCCCGTGCAGTGAAATTACAGAGGATGAGGCTAGAAGCTTTGTTGTCAAATCAGAGCCGAAATCCGAGCAAGGACTTTAAGTATATGCATGGAGATTATTTTTTTGTGTTCTTAATGAGGGCAAGTCTGAGAATTTGATCTCTCAGATGTTCACTAGTCGTCAGGACCTACACGTGTATACACCCTGGAATATGTTGCTCCCCTTGAGAGGGCCATTTTGTAGATGATGAAAGCCCTGTGCTTTAGTTGATGAAATAGATGGAGGAGAAGATGAAATAGGTACCCTCAAGAAATGCTTCAACCTTCAAATGATCATATTTTTTCTGTAGGGCATAACATTTGCCAGAAAGGGAAAAAAGAAAAAGAGGGAAAAAAAAAAGGTATCTGAAGTGCTTCAACCTTCAAAAGATATTCTAAAAAAAACAGGGAAAAAAAAGAAAAAGAAAAAAGGCACCGACTAATTTTGAAAATGAGACTTCATAAACCACTAAGGGGAAAAGGAATATGAGCTCGGAAAAAAAATAAATGTAAGGTTCTCTGTATAGGAACAAACATTTAATAAACCCACAACAAAAAGTTACCCGACGCTTGGGTTTGAGCAAGAGGATTCTATGATCATGGCAAGAAGGTATTGGAAGGTTGCAGAATAAGCTGTTAATATTTTGCCCTTTTTCTGCTTCAAGTTTCTCTGTTTTGTTTAACACGTCTAAGTTGCTGCATGAGAATCAGTTTCACGGAAGCCAGGATATCAAACTCGAAACAGCATATTATCCGATCTGAATACGGCCCTCGGCCAACAGCAATAGTAGCCAAGCAAATGTTTGTAGTCAGATTCAATAACAGTATAGGTTCTATAGATACCTAGGAACCACCCTAAAGCGAGGCAAAACAGATTCAGCTAGCTGAGAAGGCTTACAAAAACTCTATACGTCGTCCAGGTTACAGTGTCTAAATACTCTTGAGAAAGAGGTTAAAACAAAATTTATGGAAAATAGCACTACAAGAATTGTGTCGAAGCTGTCAATGGACACCAACCAATTCGACTTCATACACCAGCCATGAATTCGGTGGTACATTCTCACCAGTTCCTTGACTTCCATAACTGCACGACGGGGATCATAGGAAGTGTTATGCAAGAAAGCTGACACCCAGATAAACATACAAGAGAAATTGGATCTAAAATGTCAAGAAAGGATAAACATACCCCATAGAAGGTGGAATAGTCAGTCTTCTCTTTTCTCCAACTCGCATACCTGAGAACCATGGCAGATGAGGGTCTATAAATACAACTAACAGGTGCAAGAGAACAACTTAGCAAATGGACATTCCTTAAGGTGAGCTTCACAAAAACCAGTATATGCTCAAGGTTATTACCATCAACACCAACATTCCATCCTTCTAGAACCTCTCCAGCACCTACATGAAGGATCGATTTAGTCACAAAATGAGTTAGTGCCTTTTAAACACCTTGGTACAACATGATGCTTTCTGTCACAATACTACCTAGCCGAAACTTATAGGGAGCTTTGCCAATATTTGAGTCAATGACACTTCCATTTTCCTTCAACTTGCCGATGTAGAGAAGCTTGACCTGCCTCAGTTATACGCTAATTAGAAAAATTACATGCATGCTTATACAATACACACCCAAAGAAGTATTCAATAACCTATACTTGGCTTGAATGATCATATCCACCAGTAATCATTCAAGACAACGAACTGATTTGCAAAGTAATTAACCTACCTTTTTCCCGGAAGCAGCTATCTTTCCGTTGGGTTCACCCGGTTGTAGCTCTTCAATAACCAATCCACTTGACAACATCCTTACTTGAGATGACGTGGCATCCTCATTCTCATTGACGTTTTCGTTTGAGTAAGTTACATTTTTGTTTACATTTTCCACACTCTCCTGGAGTTTATTTTTCTTTTTCTTATTCTTTTTCGTCTTCTTCCCATTCTCCTCGTACCCATTACCAATAACATCTTCCTCGTTCTGTTTGGAGCACCTACAATAAAGAAGAAAAGCAAGTGCTGATGAATGAGTCCCATAGAAGGCCTTCTAACAAGCAACCATAAGCAGCAGAAGTGGCTACGTGCTGCTAGTGGTTCAATCTGCCCGATCTCACACTTTATCACATGCAAATTTGAAGGAAATTCCCTGTATTTTGTCTATGCTAATTTAAGCGAGAAAATCCAAACTGGGTGGCAAGAGCAGCTGTTCTTGACGTGCGCTTTTTAGTTCTGTATGTTGTCTTTTGGTCCTCTCCTAAGTGCTCGATTCAAATGCATATGCATACGTCTTGCTGCTTGGGCAAACAATCACAAAATTCCTGGCTCTGTTCCATCGTCATCCCTTCCCAACTTCAAGTCGTATGTGGAAGATGAGGAGAACAGATATGTAGTGTTGTGTAAAGGAGGACATAAGACGAGCACCGAAGCTCCCAAACAACAAACAAGACAGGGTTGCAAGACCCAGCAAAATTAAGCTTGATTTACAAACTATTGTAGACAAAGGCATCAAAATTTTCTAACGAGTCACAGAATTATGCACGATTCAAGCCGACACAATCACTGCCCAAGTCATCTCGTGTGCATTTAGGGTTAAAATGGAAGAACAGCAACAATAAAATAACTAAGGAAACAGGATAAAGTTCCTCTAAAGGGGTAAGAGAGTACTCACCTCACTTTAGCTTTCTTGGCTCGATCCTCTTTGCAGATGTTATCAAAACTTGCATTATTATCTTCATCCCCCTCCACAATACGTTGTTTTCTTCTTCTCTTTGCCTTGGAACTGTCTTCAGACCCCTCTAGTGAGGAACCATTTGCAGGGCCAAATCCTCTACTCGAGTATAGATAGGAAAGATCAATACAAACAGCATCAGCACAAAAGGAACTACTGTAAAGCCTCAACAATACAAATTGCATGTTTGATTCCATATATGTTATGCTCAAAATATCATTGCGTAAGGGAAAAAAAAAATCTCACGGTTTTTCAGTTTTTTGTTCACAATTCTTTCCTATGAGCAAATCTTGGTTCATATTAGCCAGTTCCTCAGGTTGCTGTTTAGCCTCTCTCACAGAATTCGGACGTTCTTTTCTCTTCTTTGCCTTCATGGCATTTTCCGGGGCACATCCCCTGCTTTAGCAGATGGCATTAGTGATAACAAATGGAGATCCATAAATAAAACTGGTGAAAAGATTTATTGCATACATGCGTGCACTTCAAACATTCACGCAAGCAATTGACAGTTCCTAAGACAGGTACATCACTCACTTCTCACTAGCTGGCTCATGATGTTGTACGGTACTCACAAGCAGATCCTGGAGCCCCCTGTCTTGCTGAGATCTAAGCTCAGCCTTGCTGTTGTTAACAGTATCAGCAGCAAGAGTTTCCTCGGAAATCTCTTTCCTTTTTTTCTTGTGTTTCGTCTTGCTTTTGTCCGGTGGCGCCAGGGAATCAGATGGTATGTCCCCTACCCTGCTTGAATGTTGAATAAGAGAGACTGGAATAAGAAAACCCTTCAACTAATCAGAGGTGGAGACAGATCGTTCCCCCTGGCCCCGTGTGTGGAAAACTACACCAGAGTCTATTAAAAAGTGGATATAAGCGCGCACATAAGGGAACTATCAGTTTTATCTGGCTTTCATTTTTCATATGATGTCAAAAAAAAAAACTGTTTTGAGGGAACACTAAAACAAACTTGACAAGCATTGTTCAGCGTTAAATATAATCATCTAGCTGACTGGCTTATTCTTTCTGGATTTTGTCAAAGATAGGAAAGAAAAGAATTGATTAGTCATCAGACTTTCCTACAACCTAAGCAACACTACGTATGGATTTGCAAATTCAATGGATTCCGGAGCTCACTCTTTTTTCTAAGTTGCTACAAATGTAGCATTGAAAATGTGTTTGGATAAAGAAGAGTGGCAGGAAAGGATTCATGTAGGCAACCCCAACTAGCTTGGGACAAAGCCTAAGTTAGTTGAGTTGAGCCAATAAATTGAGAGAGATGGAGTACAAGAAAGTACCCAAAGCACCAAGAGTTCCAAATGTTGGATCTGTTGTCATGACAGAGAAAGGCATTAGATGACCATTCTCAATGTGCCCATTACAAATAAGATGATCCATCAGATTAATGTCACCTACCGTCGTTTGACTTGAAAGCTAGTTTTGGATGAAAAAGGGTTGGGAGGCTAATGAATCTCCTAATAATGTATACTATCTGATGCTTAATACACTGCTTTTGCAGCGTCGTAAAACAATATCTGAGGTGTTGGAGGGGCCATGACCCCTGGTTGTCACTCCTATGTCCTGCCACTTAGTCCATTTACCATAACATGGTAAATCTTATATCTAAAACAACCCCCCACGGGAAATATAGGAAACACGTGAACGCTCAGTCTTTCAACGTCTGATGTTGAATAAAGTATCAACCCATAACAACTCCTCCAAAGTTTGTCCGAGAGGAAAAAACACTTGCAACTGTGATGTTGCATGCTTAAATGCAAGAAGGCACAAAAGGTGTGCCCACGATGCTGTCCGGGTTAGAGGACACCCGCCTAATCTTTTCTCCTCAAGGAATTTTCGCCTCCCGTCGATGCAAGCCCCTGAAATCGTTTAGTAAAGAGAATTAAAGAAGTCACCTTTTTGGCTCATCATTCATAACCACAGCTTCAACAGTTCCTTTTGGCACATCACTGTCTTCTTTCTTAGCATGGGTGTGATCATCTTTGACCATTTTGTTGCTCATGTCAACCGTTTTGCCGCTGGGCTTCTTTTCTGTTGTTTCTTGTATCATGTTCTCTGCAGCTACTTTGGTTTTATACAGTGACGAAATTGGGGCATTATCCTCGCTTTCACTTTCTAAGACAATCGTAAAAGCATTCAAGTTATTCTGCTGCCATGAACTAATGTCATCATCAGATTCAACTGATTGGTATTTTTTCTTTAGGCGTTTACATTTGCCTTTTTTGTCCCTTGGCTTCTTGAAATCCACAACCTCCTCATCCACTGCTTGAATCACATCAACATAATTGAAGGAGCTTAAACATTAGGAAAATCCTGCTTAGACATTTCAATCATATGCATTTTGAACAGTCACAACAAAATAAACATTGACTAAAGAAGATAAAAGAACCAGAGCAAAATGACATGTCCGAATCATATTTGGATGTGCTCTATTCGACCAGTTCATTACCAGATAGACTAATTGCAATCGTATTAACACCTGGCCGCAATTAAATAATAATGCAAAAAGAATTCCTTTTGTTTACTTAACAGTTAGATCCCAGGTCAAGACATGATTGGACACTAACCAACACTTTTTAAGCATTCACTTTAGAAGCTTGTACAGGTTGAAACAGGCATGTAAAGAAGAAACACAAAAAATGTGAGGAATATACCTCCACTACTTGAAACTGGAGATGGTGAGAATGTTTCTGGGTCAGCATCATTAATAAAGCTATCCTCATATTCATCTTCATCAGGAGAGTGATTAGATTCCTCCGACTCGGTGTTTGCTATATCCTCTCCATATGATTCCCTTATCCCTCACAGTCAAGGGAAATAAAGAAAGCATCCCCACAGACAAATTGACAGAAAATGAAGCAGCACTCTTATGCCACACTGCACATACCGTCACTATTTCACAGCAGAATTTTGAGAAGAAAATGGTTGCTTCGATTATATGCTAAAGGAGAAGAAACCAATTACACTTTAACCATGATCACTACTAGAAGGAAAATTAAATGCCAATTCAGAAAATATAGCAAATTACAAAAAGGATACGATTCATCGATTGGCTTCAAACGGCGATGATTATCCACATAATAACCAGTGAGGAAGACGCTCCGCGGGCCAATAACTGAAAACATCACTTCATCAGCTTCCTCAAATTCCAAATCCAACTGGCATGACTCAGTCTTGTCGGGTAACAAAGCACATAGAAGTACAGGACTCTTGTCTCCAACGTTGCATTGAACTAAACTCTTACCCTCTGAGGCACCAATGGCCAATGTCGCCTAAGCAATAAAAAAAGCAGATGCCATCAACCACCACTAACACACAGAAATTTCTAAACTCAATGATACGTCCTCCATTCGAAGGTTAGAGTCCTCTTGACATTCTTAGGTTGGATATGAAGCTCTAAATATTATTCTACTCACTCCTTTCAGTAATTCTGTCCCCTTTTGACTTGTTGCAAATTCCTATACATTAAAGTGTTCTCATCATCTTTTATGTAGTTTAACTTTTCTTGACTTCTCAAGCAATACTTATGCGCCCACTGTTTCATTGGATTTGTTCCCACAATTTGCATATTCCTAGCATAGATTTAGTGCATGTCAACATTGGATACACTACTCAAATAATAATCGTTGAATGAGCAGTACTGTTTGGCAAGTCAAATAGATACCAATTCTATTGTAGAAACTCGCAATACGTCAACAGGGTCAAAGATTATTAGATCTTTAAAAGCTATCCGAGTTCAATCCAATGTTTTCTTTAAAAGCTATCCGAGTTCAATGCAATGTTTTGGTGTTCAAATACTAACCCAGAATTCTGGTAAACCGTAAAAGGGACTCACCATCCTGGAAAGGGTAATACGTACACAATCTACAGGAGACATCGTGAGAGTTATAATGTCATAAACCCAACAAACAAAAAAGCTTTACCTGCGAAATGCGCAGCCTTCCACGTGCTCGATCAACTGAATGGGTAAATGGCTTTCCGGGTTTTACTTCAGTTCCTGCAAGAAAGAAAGAACAAAATAAATTAAACCGTAGAATTTGCTAACGGGTATACCAACAAAACTGAGATGGAACCAAAAATTCAGTGTGTGCGTGAAAATATGTCAGCAAGAAAGAGAAAAGGAGAGAAGGGGCTGACCCCAGAAAGCCATTGGTCAAGCAGGAGTTCTTAATGTGAGATTTTGATTTGATTTAGATGGATTAATTTTGAAAATCGTCCCTCCCTAGAACCCTCGGTCTGGAGGTAAATTTCTCTTAAACCCTAGAACTTATATATAGACGTACGAATCCCAAACTGGCGATTGAGAAGAGTACATCGAAGAGGTGAAGGGGCACACTAGAGGGTCTGTTAAGGTAACACGTGGATTAAACTTTTAAGTAAAAAATTTCCACCTATTGGTTTAAACTTTTATGTTATATATGTTATGTAAGACACTAAAGTAGATTAGCTCTTCAAAATTTTCAGCCCGATCATTTTCGTTTCTAACAAGTGGTATCAGAGCCCATAGTTATGACTTAGATTGATTCTTTGAAGATAGTTGATGCGTAGTCTTGGTTCTCCTCGACTCATATCGGTTTAATTGCGCAGGTGATAGCTCTTATGAAAGATTATTGCATTCGGGGATCCTGTTGTGCTCTTAACAAATTTTAGGGCTTTTGAGAGGGTGTTAACATGGGTGTAGCAAATGGTGTTGAGAGTTTAACGGAGACTGTAAGACTATTACGATGTACTGGTGCGCCACTTTGGAGTAACGACATGTTGGTTCGATCGGGGTAGTCTCTCAATGAGTGCTGAAAAATATAGTTTTAGGGTATGCAAGCTCTCTTGTAACTAATGTGCCTCTTGTGACTGACTAAACTCTTGAACGGAGTTACATCGAATTAAAATTGCTTAATCGAAGCTGTAATTGATTTATGATAGACACGATTATGCCCGAGATTTGAAAAGGTAACATGCGGTGGGTATCATTTGTTTCCCACCCCACATTTGGAATTTAAAAAAAAAAACTTTGGGAGGTTAGATTGGACTCCAAGATGGCTATCATCAGTTCTTTAGCCTAGTTGGCTCGCTTCATCAGGCGTGTTTGCTATTTTCATTAGGGTTGGGGATGGTTATGAAATAGAAGGGAAGGAGGAGGAGGAGGAGAGAGAGAGAGAGAGAGAGAAATAGAGGAATGATGAGGATATTATGGTAGTTTGAGGTCAGGTTTCTGTTGTGCAAAGAGAGAGATGTGGTGTAGTGGATAAAGGTTGACTCTCGGGTGGAAGAGGATCATACCAGCTGTACTGAAGGGTGGGGTTTGTGAGACTCCATGAGCGAGAGGACAACATACATGATAGAAGATGATAGAAAAGTAGAAACTTTCAGGCTGGGCTTTCTCTTACTTGTTTGGCGTATTTGAAATGTTAATTTAGGTGATGATGGTAACGATGGTAGGGTATGTGCTTCAATACTCATTTGCAGCTAACTGAAGATTAAGGGTGAGTATCAAACCGTTCAAACTGAACCAATTCAATCCGAACCGTCTAAAGATCTTAACGGTTTGAGTTCACATTTTTCAAACCGACCTTGGTTCGGTTTGGTTCACGATTCATATTTTTGAAACCGATTCTAAACGGAATCGAATCATCCTATGATAGTTTAATCTATTTTTTATAACATTTTGTTGATAATTACACATACATGATACTAAGCAGATCTAAATAAATAAATCTGGAAAGTTAAAAGAAACAAAAATGTTGACAACACTTATAACACAAATTTCTTTTTGACCAATATCTTTTTTTTATTTACCCATTCTTTCTCATTCATCAAAGGGAACTCATATATCAAATGAAACAAGTTATATTCAATTTAGAAAAATATAACTTCAACTAGTAGTGTACAAATAAATAACGTCTTTAAGTGAGCGCAAATCGATCCAAACCGATTAAGCCGAGTCGTTTAAACGGACCAAACCGATTAAGCCGAGTCGTTTAAACCGACCAAACCGAACTGTCCAAACCAATGATGTTTGGTTTGGTTCGGTTTATAATTTTTCAAAACGAGGGGTAATGGTTCAGTTTACGGTTTGACCTCTAAACCGAACTGCGCTTACCCCTACTGAAGACAATGTTTAATAGGGCCGGTTTTAGTCGTAGAGATATAATGGGTATGATGGCTTCCCCCCCCCCCCCCCTAACCGGAGTGGTTTTCCCTTTTCACTTTCTTTGTTAAAATTAATGGGGAAGTAATCACATAAATTTTATGATGTCAGAAAAGTATGATGTACTACGCTTGCGATGAATTAATGACCAAATAATCAAAAGGATTTAGACAAAAGCGCTATATTGGAACATTAGTTAAAACAAAGGCTTAATTGGTCAAATGAGTAGTACGGGGAATGAATTGAAATCTCCCTACTAGTATAAGGGTTGTTGGTGTGTTCAATTCAAAAAAAAAAAGACAAAAGGGATTACACGTATAAATTCAACACTTTAAGATGTAATTTAAAGAAAAATAACTAGGAAAGCACCAAATGTAACAGTTCATTTGTTGGCTATTTGTTCATATGATAGATAAAGTCATAAAAGTATGCTTTCATATCCGTATCATAGGTCAAATTAAATATGTAACTCTTAGTCTAATTTGACTAAACATGCAACCAAATTTTATGAACTTTTATCCAGGCATAATTGGGTAAAACAACCCATCTTCGGATGAGGTTACTTTTAATCTTATATACTAGCTTAGTGAAGATAATATGCATCAATAAAAGATTTGCAGGGTTAGTATTACGCAGTGTTAAGATTCAATAAAGCTAGCAATAGAGAATTGAACTTTGAAAATTATTTCTACAATACAACATCTTAGCCAATCTGCTCATTATTATCTTTACAAATTGTGAAAAAGAATTGGGGTGAGCTATCAAGCAGAAGCTACAAAGAGTGTTTGTAAGTATTTAAATACCTATGGACCACCGCACGACAAAGATCTTCTTATTGGATTGCCAGACCAAGATAGCAAGGAACACTACATATTTATGCAGCGGTAGTATGCCCAATGGTCTGCATAAACATAACATTACGTAGCTGTGTCCATTTGATGTGACTTTACGAACCACCACTTGATTTACCCCCCCATTTTATTTAAGGTCCCAAATTAGGGTAAAAATAATTATTCTTTTGTACTTTTGGGTTAAAACAAAGAGAATCCTCAAAATTATTTGCAACTATTGAGATACAATAATCTTCATATTTGTATTATCAATAATTTTAAGAGGCAAATAGCTAATGACCCACTCTACTATACACGATATGAGATTTTATTCGTTTCAAAATGATGTACTAAATCCCTCCACAGACAATGAAACTGGGCTGCTTAGTGAAAGCTCTTAATTTTACCTTGCATGAACAACACGAGCATATTTTTATTTAAAATGACACCCTTGCCCCTTCTTCATGACCACTTCTTCATTTCTACCTCCTTCAACCACGCCCACTCCTAAAGCGGCACCCCTTCCACTGCTGCCCCCCTCCCCTAACACGCAGGCACACACACACACACACACACACACGTGCGCGCGCGCACGCATGTACACGCACTCACTCACTCTCTTTCACACACACGCACACACGTACACATTAAACCACCCGGGTCACCCGACAACCCACTCTGCATTACGCACAACCACTCTGCATGCACACACCCGCACCTTTGCATAGACTTTTTTTATTTTTATTTTTTATGGTGCAATAGAAAGATAAAATATGATTTCATCAACACCAAGCCCTCACAGGGAAACACCTGTTATATCAGCATTTAACAAAAGGGATAACCATGTCTAGTGGTTGTATGGAGTTAAACCAGGTAAACGGGTAAACCTGCCGGGTACGCGCAATACCCGGCCGGGTACGAGTAAAAATGGATCTTGTAAAAATTACCCAAATTTTTATAGGTAGCCTTTTCATGCACCCGTACCCTGCCCGGACAAACCAGATAAATCCACGGGTAAACAGGTAAATTTATAATTTTGTTACTTTTTTTTACTAGATTTCATTTAGTGACTAATTATGACAAAAAATATTGACATGTTTTTAAAAATTCTCCTTCTTTTTGACAAATAACATATTGTTTGTTGTTAAAAGTTTTTTTTCCCTTCAAGATAAATTTACAAATTAGTTTTAAACCCTCCAAAATAAACAAAAAACCAATAATATAATCAACACAAACACAACAGATCCAAATAACACATACATACATCAAACAAAACAATCCAACTTCTGAGAAATCACCAAACAAAATGACAACTACATACAAATTACAAATACATCACAAAATTATTCATAGCATCAGTATTAAACTAACACAAATATGTGAACAAGGTCTAATTAGTTAAATGGCTTGATGAAATTATAACAAAACCTACTTAGTTTAACAGTAGCATCAAGCCATTAGACTAATCATAGGATGTCGATAAAAGTAGATGGGGGTTAAGGTGACGAAAAAAGTGAAAGTGCTGGCGGAGTTGTTCAAAGCACTCGTTGATGATGGCGGAGGTGATTATGGAGGTCAACGTTGGTGGTGTCAGTGAAAGTAGATTGACGACAACAACGGTCATGTGAACTTCGATTGTGGTCTAAGGGGCAAGGATATGCAGTCAACGGTGGAAAGAGACGACGACGGAAGCTCAGATCTGTGATCTTGTGGACTATGGAGTCTTTGATCGTGAAGGGTGATGATGATCGACTGACCGTCATGTGGACTTGCTGTGGATTGGACGGTCGGTGAGAGAGAGAGAGAGAGAGAGAGTGCGACTGGAAGAGAAAATAAGTGAACTGAAAGGTTAGAAAACCTAAGACTATTTATATTGCATAATATCCGGGTAAGCCCAGGTAACCCGAAAACCGACCTGAAAATTATGGGTAGGTTCGGGCACGGGTCCAATTTCTACGGGTTTCATATATGTGTACCCGTACCTGAATTTTTTTGAGCGGATATGGGTAGACCCACGGGTCGGGTAATATTTTGCCATGTTTATATGGAGTACACAACCTTTCCACATATACACAAACACTATACCACACACACCCCGCATAGTCGCCGCCACCCCACCATACACTCAAACACACAATCACCATGTGTCGACCCCGAATTAGTTAAATAAAATCATTGGGTTTGTGTGTGCAGTGTATGCACCCACGTAGACCTGGCAAACGGGTATACCTGCGAGTACGGGTAATATCCGGTTGAGTACGAGTAAAAATGGGTCGGGTAAATTTTACCTTTTTTTTTCGGGTAGCCTTTTTAAAAACAGTACCCTACCCACGCGGATCGGGTATTACCCACATATATATGACCTAATTTCTGATGAATTTCTTTTTTAATATTTTCGTAATTAATAGTTACTGTTAGGCAACTTTTTTCTTCTTGCTTCTTTTGCCTTTGTTAAAATAATTTCCAAACTAACAAAAATTAATATTCAGGTTAATTGTTAAATGCCATAAGATCAATTACAAGCATTTATCTACCCTCATAAATTTGCAAATCAGTTTTTAATCCTTAAAAATCACAAATTACAAATACCATAATAATTTTACAATTAAATAACAAAACAAAAGTCTACATAGGCGGCGATCGGTGATTGAAGTGGCCGATCTGTGATTGAAGTGGCCGGTCTACATTGATGATTGAAGTGGTCGATATGTGATCTAAGGGAAAAATCGACGGCCGAGGGAAGAGTGCTGTTGACGATCGAACTGGATCTGCTGTTGACGGCTGAAAGGGTAGGCAACGAGGTGTGGAGGTTAATGGCCGTCGATCTTTGGGGCGTCGGCAATTGAAGACGGAGAGAGAGAGAGAGAGAGAGTGTGTGTGTGTGTGTGTACTATCCCAAAACCTTAAAATAGTCTTAATAAATTAAATAGGTATAATTAGCAAAAAATTAAATTTTTAGCATTTGAAATATTTCTTTTTAGTGACAATTTAAAATTTCAGTAGCAGCATAATTATTAGCGACATTTTAGCAATCTACTTAATAGCGACATTTTGTCAAACGAGATAGTGTAATAACCCGTAGGTAAATTTTCTTAATGCATAAATTATCGCAACAATTAATTTGGACCAATTTAATTTCGATAATAAGTTCACGAAGGAAGTTTTAGCAACAAATGAGGGTGTTCCATTTTTTCAACTAGGGTTTTTGTAAACATCGTATATATTTTAGGGTAAAGCTTAATTTGTTGGGCTGCCACCCTTTTTAGCTGCCAGACACATTAGAGAGATTTTGGGAGAGAGACAAAGGGAGAGACCAAGAAGATTTTTTCGGCGATCGGCCTTGAATTCTCAGTAAGTTTTCTAAACCTTTTATTTTTTTTCTTTTAATACTTCCTCCGTCCCTAAAAGAGTGATCCATTTGACTTTGCATGTATATTAAAGATTTAGGTTATATATTGTGTGTTTTTTTTCATTTTACCCTTTAGAGAGATGGGAAAGATAGTGGGCCATCAAAGAGAAAATTGATTGGTAGAGTGTTAAATGTGGAGAGAGAAATAGAATAAAAAAATGTAAAGTGGTGGGTCAGGAGAGAGAAAATGAGTTGGTAGAGAATTAAATGTGGTGAGAGAAATAGAATAAAACAAGTATAAAAAGGATAAATATGTAAAAATACTTACAGAATCTTTCATAATTTGGAAGTGATCAATTTTTGTGGGACGGTCCAAAAAAAAATATGATCAATTTTTTAGGGATGGATGAAGTAGTAGTTTATGAAGTGCGGGTTTACGGCTATCATGGCCCTGCAAAATGGTTGTTGTGTATTGTTGTGAAGTGGGCTGTGAGTTAGAGAGAGAGAGAGAGAGAGAGAGTTGCTATGAGAATGTGGGGTGTGGGTATGGAACGAAAAAATGTGATTGTCATGAATTTGTGGCGTATGATATGTTAGATTTTCAGAGTGTATAACATAAAGAAGGTTGAAGAAGAAGCAACCATAGCTACCGTGAGAGAGAGAAGAGGCTGGCAGCCATGGGTTGTCGTGGTGCGACATGTTTGGAAGGTAAATACATATAGTGTGAGCAAGTGAGTGTATGTGAGAGTTTGTGTGTGTTGAAGTGTGTGTATATTACAATGTGTGACCTATGTGTATATTGGTAAAATCAGGGTGTGCGTGTGTGTTCCAGTGAAGTGTGTGTTAGTATTTCAGTGTGTGTGTGTGTGTGCGCGCGTGTGCGTGTGTGTATGTGGGTTAATTTGCATGACCAGTGTGTGCATGTGTGTGGGTATGGGTGAGTGCAGTGGGTTGGCTAAGTGAGTGGCGTGTGTTTGGTTATTTCAGCAAATGGGTTTAAATGTGTACAAGTAGTTTAACCCAAAGGGTGGTGGAGATGGCAAGGGACCTCGGGGAGTGACCTCGAAGTCCCGAGTTCGATTCCCCGTACCGAAGGATTATATATAAGAATTGCAGTTCTAACAAATTATTTTTAAAAGCCATTTCTGATTTTGGTTAAGTGCAAAACTGTACCTAGTTATTTTTATAATATCTATGACATATAATTTAGAAAAATAAGAAATAAAGTAATAGTTTTAGCACCTTTTAAATCCTGATTTTTATTTCTATAATTTTTATACATATATTAAGGTTTGTATAAAAATTATGAGTCTTTATTTTCAGTTAGAAGTAATTATGGCAATTTATTGGTTATTAGTGTATTTAAGGAAATTATTTTTTATTCAAAAATAATAAAAAAAATATTCAAAAATTTTATTTTTATTCCATATGCAGTATTAAGCTGTAAGGAATGCTTAATAGAAATTAAAAATATTTTTGGGGTATTTCTTAGCCTCAAGAAGAGTGACGAGTTTTGGAATAAGTTGGTCGTGTGTGAGACCCGTTTTGAATTTTATCATTCCGGGTAGAAAATGGGTACGCTGTGGATCACTATATGAGATTTATGATATATTAGTATGTATATTGTTCTTATAAGTGATTTGTCAACATAGGTTGATTTCAAGGATTTGATCGAGAACGTTTTAGTTTCAGCTTATTTGGATTGAGGTAAGGGATTTCTTCTGAAACCCTATCTCATCAATTTGATATCATAATTACTCTTTCTATATTGTTATTGATGCTTCCATTGGATTCGATTATAATTGTGATGAAATTGCATCGCTTGCCATTAATACCCTGCTTTGAGCCTTATATGTTTATTAAAATTTCTTTTCGATGCTGTGTATTTATTTCTCATTATGCATCAAATTAATCATTGCATCATCGATTATTGCTCTAAATATTGATATGAGTTAGTATATTGAGGAGTTATAAGGATGGTCTGTATCGGGGGTGATATAAGGATGGCCCGTTATTGTCAGGAGATGCTAGTACCTAAATGGTCTAGCTAATGTTCATATGCATATGCAACCTTATTATTAGTAAGCGCTGCCTGTGTGACTTTGCTAAGTGTTACCCTGCACTGCCTGTGTGGCATTGCATTGTACTCATGTTCAATATCATCTACATTGTTTCATTGTAATTGAAAGTGTATCCATTGAATTTTGAATTGAGAATACTTTTCTCCATATTATCACTGATATAAATTTTTCCCAAATTATTTGTACTCTATTGAATTTTAAGCGACCTTACTGAGTTCTCAAAAGCTCACTCCCTTTATAGTTCCTTTTTAGAGGAAGTAACCGTCAGTAAGATTTCGGGACGATCGAGCCTAAATTTCAAAATAGTTTATGTTTTCCATTATTTGTTTATTTAAGCCTTGCTAAGGAACCATTATGTAATTTATTAAATTAAGTACTTTACAATTGTTTTGTGATAAGAATGGTTTGTTAAGACAATTGATGGATTGTAGTGCTCTGATATGAATGTTGTTGGGTATCTTCAATGGTAATGAGTAAATTGGACAATTGAGGGTTTGATGGATTGATTGGTTAATGCTCCGATAAATTTTTGGGTGTTACAGAGAGAGTTGTCAATCTATGGGCTGTACAGGTGGCGGTGGAGTAAAAGACTTGAGAGTTGAGAATGCAGAGAATGAGATGAGAGAAATGGTGGATCTGTGAGATGAGAGAATGAGATGTGTTGGTGGCGAATCTGTGATTGTAGAGAGAGAGACTTGAGAGGGGCGGCGGAAGTGTGAACATGAGAGAAAATGAGGAAAGTTAACCTAAAAACAATATTTATAGTCATATAACCGGGTAAACCGTATCCGACCCAAAAATTACTGTCCGGTTCGGGTACGGGTCTATTTTTAGCTGGTAGCACATATATGTACCCGTACTTAGGGTTTTTAACCGGGTATAGTTCGACCCGCGGGTACGGGCTGAAAATTGCCAGGTCTATTCCAGCGCATGTGTGTGTGCGTGTATGTGGGTGCATGTGTCTGTTTGTGTTTTTAAGTTTGCATGAGTGTGTCTATTTGTGTTTGCTTGTGCGGGTGTACATGTGCTCGTATGCGTGTGTGCATGTGCGCGTCTGTGCAGGGTATGTGAGGTGATGGTTAACGTGGATGAGGAAGGAGGGGGGATCAAACCATGGTGTGTGTTGGGGTGTTTATATGTACATGTGTTTGTGGGTGATGGGGGATTTAGGCTTGGGAGGGGGGTTGGTTGGAAACCTTGGCATGGGCGTGTGTGTGTTTGTGGTACGACCCGCATGAGTAAAACAAATACGAGTAAGAAATATTCATTTTTTTGGGTAGTCTTATCGTTACACGTACCCTACTCGGACAATTCAGTATACTTGCGGGTAAACTAGTCTTCTGCTCATCTAAAATTAACAATGACAGACAAACACTTTCATGAGACTGGGCACGGGCACGAGAAGGGGCTCATCAGGGGTTGCTGAGTCTCGGATCTGGATCCTGCTGATTTGGGGCCGACTTGGCATGTCCAGCTGCGGTACCCTACTGATCCTGCTCCCTGATCGTCCTCAACACCACCGTAGCAATGCGCGCGATCTCCTCGTCGTCCAACAGATGCCGAGGAGCCGGTGTTTATGGAGGGGCAGCGGGGGGTGAGGACGCTCCTATCACGGCACGAGCAGTCCGACTAGGCAGGCTGCGTATGCGGCCTTTCGGCAGATTGACGACCTCCGGCGTATCCAGCCATCGCTTCAACGCCCCAGTACTCGCACCTGTACTAGTGGACGCTGATGGCTGTCCAGACTGCTCCTTGGACCCCCTAAGCTATTCAGGCGAGGCTTGCAAAAACAGTGATATAAAGATATATTAGGGCATTAATTAACGCAACAGACACTGAGGATAGAAAGACAAAAAATTAACAACTTAAAAATTGACTCACATCGATCCGCCGGGGCAATATCTGAAATATAGTCGCCCGCCCGGTGCGCCTCATCCTTGTCCCTCTTCCGCACGTGCGTCTGATTATACGTCAGAGCTACGACCTTATCGTCCTCCAGATTTGGGTGCTAGACCGCATTCTTGTGTCAGATGATGTCGTGTGACACTGACCCCCCGTGTGCGTCTGATCTTTGTTCTATCTGTTCTCAGCCCCGCTCTTACTCTTGGCGTCCCAACCTGGATCCGCAGCCCATCGATCTATCATCGCCGTCCATACAGTCGGAGATATCCAATGTGGGGGATATCTCCTCATCTCCATCACTGGGGCGCCCTCGGGCAGCATCTTCTTCGCCCTGTCCCTTGCGTCATGGAGCCATCGGCGGTAATTCTTGCCGATGTAAGCAAAGAAGGCCTGCTGCCCCAGTACTTGCTACTCAGGCGAGTCAAACGTGAACCCCTTCTGTAAGGCATTCAATAACACAAATTAACTACAGAAAACAAACTCTAATTAAACAAATACTATCGCTGAAAAAAATACTTCACCGTACCAGCCACTCCTCCCATAGGGACTCCCTCGCAGCGACATCCCAGTCCTTTCAGTACAGGCGTGGCTCGAAGAATCTGCCTTTCACAAGAACGCCGATCTTTGTCCTCACCTGATTCTCCAGGATCCTGCCAAAGAAGTAAATAAACAAATTAATACAGTTCGAATATAAATTAACACCCCAAAAATTTAAATATAAGGCATGATGTGATATTTGTTTTTTACTTACAGGCCCTCCTGGGTGAGCGTAACTCTCTATTTACACTGGGGCTCGATGCATACCCCGCGTGTCAGACCACGGCCTCGTCAAGATCCTAAAAGATGGCTACGGCTGGGGCCCTATCTGCTGTACGCTATCACTCTGTGCCTGGTCATCAGTGGGCAATGACGAGGTGGGACCCACCGGTGAGGAAGCAGCTCGGCGTCCAACCCGACCACGAATAGCTCGTATCATATCCATATCTGACTTCGTATAGATAAATTATAAATACATGAACACATTAAAAACAATAATTTGTCAAAAATCATCATCGACACTATATATATATATATATATATATATATATATATATATATATATATATATATACGGAGGTGCAAAAACACATCAATATGAACCAGGTTCTAAAATGTTACTACATTTTTCCTGGTTTGTTACAACATTCAACTCAATCATTTTCAGTTTGAGAATCATCATCATCTTCATCATTTTCCTCGTCGTCCTCTTCATCTTCTAATTCATCCTCTTCATCAGTAGACTCGGTCACATAATCTCCAACACTTTCCACGTCTTCTGCGTCATCATCTATGACTTCTTCTCCTATATATTTCCCCTCCACTCTTTAACAGGTAGTGGTCTTATCCCATTCAGAAAAGCACATCTTTATAAAACAGTGAATAACTTATGCTTAGTCCCATGTCTGCAGAAAATTCGGCAGCACCTCCCCGCATTTCTCCAAGTATACGACATCGATTAGGAGTTCTAACATTCATCTAATCTTACCTTGCAAGGTTTGACGAATGTTAGAACACCAGATTTGTAGGCACCCGGAGAAATACACGAGAACGTGTACCAAATATCCACGACATAGAACACAAAGCATGAGTCAAAACACTGTTTTATAAATAATTAGCTTCTCCAAATTATCCAAACTGGACGTCCAAAGGCTCATTACAAAGCATTACTTTGTAATGAGTACATTTGAACGGGAACTAAGGGTTTTTATGCATGCATGCGTTCAGAAATTGATAACATATGTAAGAATCTTTTCGAAATATCAAAACTGCAGAAAGATCGTTACATATGTTACCAACTCCACATTAAATAGAATTCGTTGGTAACGAGTTGAACCATCTCGTTGCCAATGGACTTCTCAAAACTACAACTAATATAAAGAAGGTAGGGTTTTTAAACAACGAGTAATTGAACCATCTCTAGGTTAATTAGGTTGGTTAGGACAAATTAGGATTATTTAGTCTTAATTAGGGTTAAATTGTGCCGAGTAGTGCTGATTAGTCCTAATTAGGGCTAGATTAGGCTTAATTGAGTTATGTTAGGGCTAATTATTGTTACTGAGGGCTAGTTTCGGATAATTATAGCTAATTAGGGTTGATTAGGACTAATTATGATTATTTAGTCCTAATTAGGGTTTAATTGTACAGAGTAGTGCTGATTAGTCTTAATTATGGCTAAATTAGGCTTAATTGGATTATGTTAGGGCTAATTATTATTAATGAGGGCTAGTTTGGATAATTATAGCTAATTAGGGTTGATTAGGACTAATTAGGATTATTTAGTCCTAATTAGGGTTTAATTGTGCCGAGTAGTGTTGATTAGTCCTAATTAGGCTTAATTGGGTTATGTTAGTGCAAATTACGACTAATTAGGCTAACTATAATCAATATGCGCATAATTGGGTTCATTTGGGCTAATTTGGGGTAAGTACAGCTAATTTGATTTTCAATAAGTTCTTAGGGTTAATTAAAACTAATTAGGCTCGTTAGAGCTAATTAGGGTTAGTTGATTTATTAAATTATTGTTACTTAGGACTAATTAGGCTAATTATAGCTAGTGCTGGAGCCACGATGAGATTCCAGGAGGTGCATGCTAAAAATGTCGCGTTAACCTAATTAACCTATATTTAATGCACAGTCAGCAATCTCAACTCCGACACCTCATATAGGGTGTCGATATGGTGTCCGATATGTGTCTGACACCTCCGGACACGTGTCCAACACATACCGACACGTGTCTGACGCCCACCGACACGCACCTCCGGACACATCAGCATATGTTGATTTATTTTGTAAATGTCAGACATCGCCGATCAGACGTGGTGTCCGTGTCTGTGCTAACTAACAAGTATCTCAGTCCAATTGAGTCTCATCCTCTGTCAACCATCTCAATTCTCAATTCTCAAATGCTCAATGCAATAAAAATTAATAAAAATCACACATTCAATCAAATTGGGTCCCATCCTCTGTCAATAATCTCAATATCTCAAATGCTCAATGCACGATTAACAATCTATAATCATCAATTAACAACCTAAAATCATCAATTATTAATCTCAATTACTTCAAATGCACAGCTAATAACCTAAAATCATCAATTAACAACCTAAAATCATCGATCAATAATCACAACTCTCAAATGCACAATTAACAACCTAAAATTATCAAACAAATGATTAATGTTCAAATGGAAAAAATTGTTCAAAATGCACATATCCGATGCGCTTGAATTATTTCAATTTGGTGTTCGATTCTATTAAGACAATTAATTTAGAGTTCAATTAGGGGGTTCAGTTACTTCAAATAAGGGTTCGGTTGAATTGGGGCGTTCAATTTAGGGTTCAATTCGAGGGTTCAATTAGTTCAATTTAGGGTTCGATTGGATTAGGGCATTCAATTAGGGGTTCAATTAGTTTAACTTAGGATTCAATTCGATTAGGCCATTCAATTTAGGATTTAATTAGGGTTCAATTACATCAATTTAGGGTTCAATTACTTTAATTTAGTGTTCGGTTGAATTGGAGCATTCAATTTAGGGTTCAATTAGTTTTAATTAGGGTTCGATTCGATTAAGACATTCAATTTATGGTTCAATTAGTTCAATTTAGGGTTTGATTGGATTATGGCATTCAATTTAGGTTCAATTAGGGGTTCAATTACTTCAATTTAGGGTTCAATTAGGGATTCAATTAGTTTAATTTAGGGTTCAATTCGATTCGATTAGGCCATTCAATTTAGGGTTTAATTAGGGTTCAAGTACTTCAATTTAAGGTTCAATTATGGTTCAATTACATCAATTTAGTGCTCGGCTGAATTGGGGTATTCAATTTAGGTTTCAATTAGTGGGTTAAATAAGTTCAATTTAGGGATTGGTTGGATTAGGGCAAGATTTTTACCGATGGTTTCGTACCGTCGGTAAAAGTGTTTAGCGACAGATTTTTACCAACGGTACTTCCCGTCTCTGAAACGACTTTTAGCGACGGAAAAAATCCGTCGCTAAATAGCCTTTTCTTGTGGTGTAAACACACACACAAAACACACACCTCACTGCTGTTCAGCCCCTCTCACACATACACATACACACTACTCCCCTCCATCTTCTTCCTCACATAACTCACTCACGCATAGCACACACAAGGCACCATCTCATGGCTAAAGCCACCAGTCACAATTTGAACCAATCAACCGCGCAGACCAGTTAGGTTTCGATAACTATAGTCAGAACTCCCTGCCTACTAGTTTAGTGTAGGCAATCAAATCATAGGCAAGTTATGCTAGACAAAATCTCCTCTGCCCATTTTCAAGGATTCAAAAACTCCTCAAGGTAGAAACAACAGCAGGCTAAGCTACATGATATTTGCCAAGCTTATAGCATGACCACAGTATACAAATTCAGGACAAAACATGTAAGTATCTCTACTACATATGATTTTTCTATTTCAAAAATCGAGATGGACATGAACCCAATAAAAAAAAAGATGTAGAATCAAGTTTCAGTAATTTCTTGACCCCCAAAAAGACCCATATGAAATGATACACTAAAAACATTGAATCACAGCAAGGAGCTTACCGAATTTTGAAATTGACTTCATCAGAATCTGGTGACGGCGGTGGATACGAAGGCGAGATCCTCTGGCGACGAGTTTGGGTTGGGTCACCTGCTTCGTTCTCTTCCCTTGATGCCGCAATAAGCAGACTCACCGTCGGGGGTGGGTTGCCGTCCATGACAGAGATGGAGGTGTCTGTTTGGCAGAGGTGGCGCAGCGGCGAAGGTGGGTTGCCATAGATGTGAAGGTCATCGCTGCACAATATCACCGGTGAGAGAGAGAGAGAGAGAGAGAGAGAGAGACGAGAGAAAGAAAAGAAAAAGGGGTGTGATATTTTATAAGACTGTTAGCGACGGAATAATTCCGTCGGTAAAAGTTCATCGGCAAATCCGAACATTCAACGAGGGAATTTTTACCGACGGAATTATTCCGTCGCTTATATATTTTTTAAAATTTATAAAATTCTATAAAATATTTAGTGACGGTACTATCCTTCTGTAAAAGTGCGTCTACAATAGTCCATTGGCAAACACTTTTAACGACGGAATATTCCGTCGCTGAAACTATTTACCGACAGATTTTTATCGACGTCCTATTCCGTCGTTGAAAGAGGTTTTAAGCGACGGAATGTCTTCCGTCGCTAAAAGTTCGTCGCTAAATCTGTCTTTTCTTGTAGTGTACGAGCCTCCTTTCACCAAACACATATTGCTTTCATCTGATTTATAAAGAGCCCCCAAAAAAAGAAAAGTTCATACAAGATGTGCTTTTTGGGTTTGGGACACTTTTAGACACAATTTTCTCGTCTTCTATGAATTTTATGTATAATACCAAATTGGTAATTTAATTTGACATGCAGGGTCATTAATGATTGACAAACTAAATGATATTATTTGACGAAGACTGTAAAAGCTGTTACCCTTTCGAATTCGTCTAACGAAGCAAGCAAAGACCCTGGATTTCAGAATTTTATCAAAGATGTTGATTGTAAGATATAGGCGGATTTCATGATCAGGATTCTATCAAAGATGTTAATTGTAAGATATAGGCGGATTGGGATATCAGGATCATCTGGGTATTGATTAATCCAATTTGATGGAACTCCGATGAACGATTGAAGAGCTTGTAACTTAAAGTTGCAAACACTTTGCAGCTGAAACATAGTCTACTTCCAAGAAAACCTTAGTTATAGCTTGTAACTTAAGTTGCCCTGCAACATCGACGGGAATTCAACTTTCGACTCTCTTGGGAGTGGACAAATGAAATTAAATACGTTACAGATCTCTTAAGCCTGATGTCATTTGAATCTTCTCTCGTCACCTTCTCATACAAAAAAAAAAAATGTATATTGATGAAAAGTATCTTAAAAAATTGTCTCTTTGGTGATGTATAATATAATGCGTTGGCAAAGATATTTTCTCCATTGGCCACAAAATTAACGACTAATCTCTGCATTACTAAAAAGTAGGATAACTGCCAAAGTTAGATTTTTGAACTGTTATTTAACAAAACCAGTAAATAACTAAGAGCGTATTCGAGATTGATTTTGGGTGACCAAACTTGTTTTAGAAAATTTGAAATAGGTTTGTCCAACTCATGTCCGAGTAAAGAAATGAGTGCTCTCGTTGTAAACTTTACAACTGTGTTCTGCTTCGTAGTTGGAAAACGATTACTTGAATACCCACACTTCCACTTCCAAATAAGAAAAGGATTCCTAGTTTCCTACAAATTAAACACCACAAAGTCACTATATATATGTGCATGTACATCATTCTAAGCATAATCAGAAACCCTATTGAAAACATAAAGAGTGCTCTAGCTTCTCTTGATAACCTGCATCATCGTGTCCAGTGATAACGCCCTCAAGAAAAGTTGCCTCCTCTTGCTTCTTCTTCATCATCATCTATGGATCCAAATCGACCACTATTTCCTGCCCAAAAGTTAAAAGACAAGATGAAGAGAAACAAGACCAAGAAGCTTCTTGTTCTTGGTGATTCCAAAACATGTTCTCCCCATGATCATTGCGTGATGGCAACTCCTATTAGATCAGTGTTTCCGTCTTCTTCTTCCAATGTATCACAGCACTTTCCTACTCATGATGGACCAGGTAAGAGGAACGAAGGCAAAATAAAGGTTTCTGATCAATTCGTAGATGAAGTTCATCCAAGAATGAGAAAAAGGGCAAAAGCCCTTTCTTTGGAACTTACCCTAGGGCAAGCAGAAGGATGTCATGAATCTTTCATGGTGGGTCATACTCGAGAAACACCAGCAAAGAAGGAGGAAATTGCCCCGGAGGTCCGAGGACTAAGATGGTTGAGGCTTTTCACCCCGCCCAACGAACTGAAACTGTTTGAAGATCCGTGGAAAATCAAGAAAACACTGACAACTAGTGATTGCAACAGTTTGTGCAGGTTGATGCTGGGTACTGAAACCGTGGCAACGCATATCTTACCTCATTGGGACGCCAGGACGGTGGAAAGGGTTGCTACTTCGGAGGGTGTGAAGGTTAAGGTCTGGGACTATGATTCTGGGACGGAGCAACTTTTGACTTTCAAGAGATGGGCTTCGAGTGGCTGCTTTGTGCTTGGTAAGAACTGGAGCAGGGATTTCATCCGTCGCAGGAAGTTGCAAGAAGGCGACGAAATCGGTCTCTTTTGGGACACTGTAGAGAACAGATTTGGGTTTCGGGTTCTCCGTCATCAGCCTCGCCATCCCGCCCAACCTCCACAACCACAAGCGCAGCCACAACCACGCCCTCCTGTGAAGCTTTTTGGGGTTTATATTTGAAGCCTAGTCCTAATGTTTTTAAGTTGTCCTGTCATGTTCTTTTGGTCACTTAATCTTTGGGAGTCTATATTTCAGTTTTGCTCCGTTAATTTTTGGTAGTGTATTTCCTAAATTTGCATTCGTTCGTTGCTTAATGTTAATTTCGTCAGCACTGAGTTATATTATCGTGGTTTTCTCTGAAGCTTTTTGGGGTTATGTTTAGAACCCTAGCTTTTGATGCGTGGACATAATGTTGTTAATTGTCTTATAATGGCATTTGCCACTTTAATTCTGGGGTCTGGGATCTATATTTCGATTTTAGGGGCCTATTTTTTTATCCCTAAATTAGTATAATCATGTTTTAATGTTAGTCTCATCAGTACCAAATTGTTGTTTTAACTTGATGTTAGTTTCATCAGTACAAGGTTGTTTCCCTTTTGAACTCACTTATAGAATTCAGGATCTGTTTGATTGGCGACACCAAAAAGTGTCTTTGGGATTTGGCAAGTTCTATGAAAGATGAAGCTTAAGCCATGTGATAACTTTCAAGAAAATCCTAGTCGGAGCTTTGAAGCAGTACTTTTGGATACGAATCTTTCCCAACGACATCTACATCATTCAAGTGAATGGATGGCATTTATTTACAACTGAAATACCAACTTCATAATTTGCTCTTAGGGGCAGCCTAACCTTTAAAGGCATCAGAGTAAAGTTTAGATTTCTCAGCTTCAAGCACATTAAGGGGAACAACATGAATAAGCAACTCAGCTCTGTTTAGAATAGGGATTTCCTGAACAGGTTCTAGGTCACCAGTTGTCTTGGTTCATACAGCGATATGGATTGAGCTTTGGTGAGTAAAAATGTAACTTGTTAAGATGTTACTTTTTGAGCTGGATATCTACACGAGGACCTTTCATCCAGAAAAGAGGGGAAAAACCTTTGAAGGCCTTGAGAATGATTTTCTGTTGAGGTCTCTAGTTCTAGTTATCATGAAGCCAAATTGAAGCAAAATTTGTTTTGCAAATTCTCCTTTGCCATGCAAAAAGAAGATGGTGTATTTTAAATAACTAGCTAAAACCCCGTGCTATGCACGGGAGAATAAAATACAACTATCATAAATTTTAGTAAACTTAATCTTCAAAAACATAAAAAAATCTTCAAATTTACTACGAAATTTTATTAGATATTTGTTATTGATATTACCTTACTAATACTCTTTTAAATGATAACTAAAGTTTTAATTTAGACTTTTGCACTTTTATAAAGTCCTTAGTGATACAATGGATTGAAGAATTGCTACTATAACTCTCCTTTGTTTGGGTCGTCTACTTTTATGTTTCTAAACGATAGTTTTCTCACTTTTATTTATTCTTTTAACTAAAAAGTGGATGTTAATAAAGATTTTTTTATTGAATTTTTTGATCTTTTAGTACTCAACTATAGCAATGTGTGATTGTCATCTCTTTGTTGGTCGGATACATCTGTAAAAGTTTCCCTTTATCTTTGATTAAAGTGACTTGTTTCATACCTTTATTAGCCATGCAGTGAAGTTTAATCACAGAAGTGCTAAAATAGGTCAAATTTAGTGTTTTTAGTCTCATTCTCTCATGGATAATCGAAACTGATTCCATCCTAACCGAAAAGGTCAAAACATTCTAAAAAATAATTTTTTTTGCAAAATCAATCTGTCAAAACAAATTTATCATCTTTATTTCAACAACGAAGAATTGCCACAAATTATAATTAGTAGACCAAGTTGTCAATATATTTACCATCCATGTTCAGCAATGAAGAATTGCCACTAAAGATGTTAGTGTCTACGACTTAGCGGTGATTGCAAGATTTATGCTTTCTCAAAAGTACCACCAATGAGATTCAATGACAATTTTCTTCGCTAAAAGAGGAGTTGAACTGAGTTAAATATGTCTGTTACAATGTCTAAGCTTAAGAGTCTAAACCAACTTTTAGAAAACAATGTTTTGAAAGCTCAATGTATCACTTGCCAATGGATCAAATATTTTAAAAAGCTATTTTACATACATTTTGAATTTAACGTGCAAGGGAAATTAAGTTATAATTTTAACTTTTTCCTTTTTTAGTTTTAGAACTGTGAAACAAATAATTTTGTCATTAACCTTTTGAAACCTTAAACCATATCTATGCTAAGAAATAAAACTTGTTAAAGTCATAACAAATAAAGGAAAACAACTTAATAAAAAAAGTCAAAATGAAGAAAATAAGGACAACCCATTTTAAATTCAAATATATATGAGAGACATAAAAATCTAACTGCTTAGCATGCTCTGATTGCTAACGAACCACCCAGTAAATTCAGTTGCACCTAGTCCCCTTTCACGGCCACATTTCTCTCCGACTAAGGAATGGGAAATCCTATTTCACAAATGAAGCTATTTGTTTTTACCTGTAAGGAAAAAATAGTAATTTATAAATTCTAAACAGTAAAAAATGCAAACTTTAATGAAAAAGTACAAACTTAATTGAACTTCTAAATTAATATCTTTGTTTAAGAACTCGTTCATTTCCTTTTTGTTTTGATAAATCTCTTCTCAATTTGAATGAAGATCCTTGCGGTGGTTCATATACTCCATCTCTAGAAAACACCAAAAGGGATGCATTCTTCCATCTTTTGAGAAGATAATGCAGCACCGGTGGGGCTAAAACCCAACTACCCTACCGCTGCATACCCAGTCACCTTGCACCCTAGCCACCTTCCACTGCACCACCGGTACGCACATCTACCTTAACCCATTAGCCCACAACGCGCACCTCCTCTCTCATACAGTCCCGCCAACCCCCTTCTCTCTCATGTACACTTTTCACAACACGCACTTCCTCTCTCACACAGTCCCGCCAACCCCCCACTCCTCTCTCTCACGTACATACCAGCCACCCCCCCAAACCCCACTACCCACCCTCATGACCCCCACTCATACTAACCCATCACCACCCCACCACCAGGGCTTTCCACGACCCCTACAACACAGAAATACGCCACCACCCCTTCCACCGCTAACCCACACCCCCTAACAACAACAACTACCACCCCTTCCACCGCTTAGTCATTAAACCAACCCTGCCCACGACCTTCTAACAACACGGAAACATCCTCCACTCGCAGACACATCCCCCCCAACACACACACACACACACACACACACACACCAATCCCCCACATTACGACCCCCACCTGCACTCAGCTAACCTTCACTCAGCTGCCGTTGTCGCAGCTATCGCGACGTTACTCCATTGCCGTCACTGCAGTCGCTGCGGTTAGCCAAAAATGGAGAGAAATTGTTTGAAACTCTTTGGTTTGTGGCCGTAAAAGAAGTGGGAAAACAACTAAAAACAGCAAATTCAAGTTCAAAAATTTTACTTCTCATTGGCACTGTCATAGACGTAGAACTCAACTATGGAAGAGTGCCTCTTGTACTGCTGTACAACACTGAAGCAAAAGAAAGAACGAAGACCACTATGTTGTGTTTTGTGCATCTTTGGCTGACAGCCAAAAAATAAGAATGCCTACAAAATAAAGCTTCAGACTTATGAGAGAGAGAGAGAGAGAGAGAGAGAGAGAGAGAGAGAGAGAGAGAGAGAGAGAGATCTGTTAGCTCCATTAGTCTTACATGGCATTCAAGAGATTTTTGGTCCATGTGATTATCTTAGCATGCCTGCAAAACAAAGCATCAAACTTATTAGGGTTGGGTAGCAGAGCTTTTTGGTTTTGTTTTGGAGATTAAAATTAAGCAGTGTGTGCGTGAATAGAGGACCTGATGCAGTTCTGGTAGGAGTCCATCTCCAAAGCCTACTGCCGCATTGACCTCCCTCTTTCCCCAACCACCGCCTTGCTCTCTCCTTCACCAACTCCGACCGGTCCGCGTAGTCCCTCCTCTCCTTCCCCGTCGCCTACTCTGCCCCCTCTTTCAGCTTTGGAGCTTATCCTTCTCCTCCGGTAGCCTGATCTTGCCTTGTCGGCTTGAAGGCCGCCCTCTCCCTCTGTGCCGCCGAGACCAAGTCAGGCATAATTCCAATTGAAGCTTGACAGATTAAATTCTAACACATGAAGAGAACAAATATCAAATTGGAAAGAAATATTACACACACACACCCCTGCAAATTAGTCAAATGAATCGAGTGATAGTACAGTTGACTGTCAAGCCAAATTCAAGAACGGTGTTGAAGAAGGCAGAGCAGAATAAATGTGCATCTATGTTTGGTGTTTCGCCGGGTTATAAATTGTGAATTAGAACCGTTAAAGAGGAAAAGGGAAAAGCAGACTTAAAAAAACTGTAACTGGCATGAGGCGAGAGGAGTTTTAGGAGTAGTGGGGGTGATGGAAGTTTGTGGACGTAGAGATCCAATTAAACATGACACGTTGTTTTCTTTACTTACTAAAATTCAGAATTCTTAAAAAATAGGATTGAGAGTTTGCTGTCAATCTAGGTGCTCAATCAAATCCTATTACATATAGTATAGATGCAATTTACAAAAAATTGTCATTTTTAGGATGTTGGAAAGAAATTGTCCGCACAACATTTCATTGCAAAGATGACTGCTGGCGAATTATGCCAAAGTTGCTGTTCAAGATCCTTTACACCACGTGTGCATTTTTTGCTACAATTGGGACTTGGTATTACAGAACATATACAACCAAATTGGTAATTCATGATTAACGGTACTATTAGACGAAGACTGTTGTTGTTTCCCTTTTGAGGCTCTGAGATTTCATGACTTACTATGAAAGATGAAGATTGCGTTATGTTGACGAAGGATTAAACATCAGCATCTGGGTTTTGATTAATCCAGTTTGATGGAACTCCAATAAGAGATTGAAATGCTTATGACTTAAAGTTGCAATGCAAACGCTATGCAGCTCATAGTCGCTTCCAAGAAAATCTTACTGATAGCCTTGAAGCAGTACTTCGTTGGTAAGCACCTGGGATGGTTCATAGAGACAATTCATCCTGGACGCTGGCAAGCATGGTCGAAGTTTGTAATTCTCTTGGTAGCTAGCCGACATAAGGAATTAACTTCGTTACAAAACTGTTAAGCAGGGCGTGACTTAATCCATATCTTTTGAATCTTTTTTCCTCCCCTTGCCATGCCAGAAAAAAAAAAACATATTTTGAAGAAAAGTATCTTAAAAGATTCTCTTTAGCGATGCATAATGAAATAGACTGCAAAGATGTTTTCACTTAACCATTCGTCACAGCATTATTGAATGCTGCCAGTTTTTTTACAAGTAAATTCCCCCTACGCTGAGACTAATTATAGTCTAATCTCTGCAGTACGAAGATGTACGTTAATTACCAAATTTAAAATTTTGACCTTTTTTTTAACAAAATTATTAGCTCTTTTTTTCTTTTTTATGAGAAAGACTAATCTCTGCAATTTCATTGAGAATGTTTTTTTTTTGTGGTGCAAAGGAAATTAGATAGTAATAAAAACAGTAAAATACATGCACAAATGCGCTAATCTGGCAGCATCTAGCTGCATTACATCATAAAGATCTACGGGACGTTCTGCTAAACTAACAAAGAGGCAATCTTGTTGGGCTCCCAGGTTGGCTAGACGATCAGCGCTTCTGTTCCCTTCCTTCAGGATGTGTGATATGGTGGTCTTGGAAGCTTTCACAAGGTATCGGCAGTCCAGAATAATATTGGACAGTGGGTGCCAAAGATTAGAATTATCCATGGTGAGGTTTCTCGCTTGGAGGGAATCCGTTTCAAGAACAACTTCCTTGAGAGTTTTTGTTTTGAGAAGCTGCAGTCCTTTCAAAATTCCGATCAGTTCAGCTTCCAGAGGATTGGTAGTTGGTAATTATCCCATGAATCCTTCTAGCCAATCTCCTTTGTCATTCCTAAGTAGGCCACCATAGCCTCCCGAGTCATCGTGCTTCCTGCTGCCATCAGTATTGATGTTGATTGTACCTGCAAGAGGGGGAGACCAGGAAATTAGTTTGGATTCTTTTTGACGCCCTGTCTTTGCACAAGCAGTCATGGAATCTTAGCAAATTCCAGGATTTATTTCAGGGAAAAGCTGGTCTCAATTTGAGATCCTTCTATGCATTCTTTGTTTCTGTCTTTCCATATTTGCCACATGATGGCCATGAAGGTATAAGACCATGGGGTTCCACCAAAACTAGGCCTTCATCGAGAATGTTTCAGATTGACTTTGGAGTGGTAACACCTGTCTTAGGCCGTTTAAAATAGATTTGAGCAAGTCACGTTCAGTTTTGTGCCAAAGTAAAGAAATTACCAAAATTATTTAGCACTCCTGAAACTGATGCATTATTTGGTTATTTTATCTGGAAAAACAAGCTTGAGCTCAAATCCTTTTTTAATTTCCCAAAAAAGGAAAAAAAAAACCATCAAAGTAAACTTTCTGCTTCACAGTGGAAAAGGATTACTTGAATACGCACACTTCCAATCAAGAAAAGGATTTCTACAAACACAGCAAAGTCACTATGTATATATGTGCATACATAATTTCTCGGCATAACCAGAAACCCTACGTACTGAAAACATAAAGATTGCTCTTCTTTTGATAACCTGCATTATCGTGTGCAGTGATAACCCTCAAGAAAAGTTGCCTCCTATCGATTCTTCTTCATTGTCATCTGTGGATCCAAATCGACCACTATTTCCTGCCCAAAAGTTAAAAGACAAGATGAAGAGAAACAAGACCAAGAAGCTTCTTGTTCTTGCTGATTCCAAAACATGTTCTCCCCACGATCATTGCGTATGACAACTTCTATTAGATCAGTGTTTCCGTCTTCTTCTTCCAATGTATCACATCATGATGGACCAGGTAAGAGGAACGAAGGCAAAAGAAAGGTTTCTTATCAATTCGTCGATGAAGTTCATCCAAGATGAGAAAAAGGGTAAAAGCCCTTTCTTTGGAACTTACCCTAGGGCAAGCAGGAGGATGCGATGATTCTTTCACAGTGGGTCTTGCTCAAGAAGCACCAGCAAAGAAACAGGAAGTAGCCCCGGAGGTCCGAGGACTAAGAAGGTTGAGGCTTTTTACCCCGCCCAACGAGCTGAAACTGTTTGAAGATCCGTGGAAAATCAAGAAAACGCTGACAACTAGCGATTGCAACAGTTTGTGCAGGCTGATGTTTGGTACTGAAACCGTGGAGAAGCATATCTTGCGTCATTGGGACGCCAGGACGGTGGAAAGGGTTGCTACTCCGGATGGTCTGAAGGTTAAGGTTTGGGACTATGATTCTGGGACGGAGCAGCTTTTGACTTTCAAGAGATGGGCTTCGAGTGGCTGCTTTGTGCTTGGTAAGAACTGGAGCAGGGATTTCATCCGTCGTAGGAAATTACAAGAGGGTGACGAAGAGGGTGACGAAATCGGACTCTTTTTAGAGCAGATTTGGGTTTTGGGTTCTCTGTTACCGTTCTAGCCATCCGCCCAACCACCACCACCACAAGAAAATATATATTTTGCGACGGATTTTTAACGACGGAAGGTATTCTATCACTAAAAAGGCATTTAAGCGACGGAATATCCCGTCGTTAAAAATCCGTCGTTTAATACTATTACCGACGGAAGTCACCGTCGGTAAAAGTATTTGCAAACGGACTTTTAGCGACGGAGTTATCGTCCAATTTTTTTTTAAAAATTAGTATTTTCTGAAGGTTTTTTTAAATTATTTAAACGACGGAATAAAATCGTCGCTAAAAAGTCCATCGGTAAAATTCAGACCTTCACCGACGGATTTTTAGCGACGGTATTATTCCGTCGCTAAAGATCCTCGATATAAACCCACATCGGATTTGTTTCTCTCTCCCCGTTTCTCTCTCCGAAATTCTTCTCTCACCCACCCACCGATGTTCTCACCTCCGGCGACCCCTCTCTACGGCGACCCACCTCCGGCGACACCCCCGTCCCCCACCCGACGCCACGCCACCAAGCCTTCCACTACCACTGTGCCACAAAGCCCTCCACTTGCGCCCCGCGACGAAGCCCACCACTGCCAACGCACCACCAACGCCGCTGTCGTCGTACCCACCTCGAAATCTGTACGTCAATTGCCCTAAATTAATCTTGTTGTTTATTTTTCAAAGTTGATTATCAAGCATTTGGCCATATTCGAATTTGTCTTCTCTGCCATGTATAATCTGATGTTGTTGTTAATTTGGACGTTTGGCCATTATTTTGTCTTCTGAATTTGTTGATTATGAAGCATTTGGTCTAATTGAACCATAAATTGAAGTAATTGAACCCTAATTAAACCCTAAATTGAATGTCCTAATCGAATCAAACCCCAAATTAAACTAATTCAACCCTAACTTGAATGCCCTAATCCAACCGAACCCTAAATTGAACCATAAATTGAATGCCCTAATTCAACCGAACCCTAAATTGAATGCCCTAATCCAATCGAACCCTAAATTAAACTTATTGAACCCCCTACTTGAACCCTAAATTGAATGTCCCAATTCAACCGTCCCCTAAATTGAACTAATTGAACCCTAAATTAAAGTAATTGAACCCTAAATTGAATGCCCTAATCCGGGGTCGAACCCTAAATTGAACCCTAAATTGAATGCCCTAATCCAATTGAACCCTAAATTGAACTAAATGAACCCTAAATTGAATGCCATAATTCAACCGAACCCTAAATTGAACTAATAGAACCCCCTAATTGAACCCTAAATTGAAGTAATTGAATCTTAATTAAACCATAAATTGAATGCCTTAATCGAATTGAACCCTAAATTAAACTAATTGAACCCCTAATTGAACCTTAAATTGAATGCCCTAATCCAACCGAACCCTAAATTAAACTTATTGAACCCCCTAATTGAATGCCCCAATTCAACGACCACTAAATTGAACTATAATTGAACCCTAAATTGATGTAATCGGACCCTAATTAAACTACTTGAACCCCTAATTGAATCGAACCCTAAATTAAACTATTTGAACCCCTAATTGAACCCTAAATTGAATGTCCTAATCCAATCGATAGATGATTTTAGGTTGTTAATTGATGATTTTAGGTTATTAGCTGTGCATTTGAAGTAAATGAGATTATTAATTGATGATTTTAGGTTGTTAATTGATGATTTTAGGTTATTAGCTGTGCATTGAGCATTTGAGATTGTTGATAGAGGATGGGACCCAATTGGATTGAATGTGTGATTTTTATTGCATTGAGCATTTAAGAATTGAGATTGTTGACGGAGGATGGGACCTAATTGGATTGAATGTGTCATTTTTATTGCATTGGGCATTTGAGAATTGAGAATTGAGATTGTTGACAGAGGTTGGGACCCAATTGGATTGAGATCCCCATTAGGTAGCACAGACACGAACACCGCGTCCGATCGACGCTGACACCGAAATAACATATTTTAGCTTTATACTTGTGGACACCTCTTCAATGGGTGTCCGGCACCATGTCTAACTGTCCGACAATTAAAAAATAAATCAATGTCTTCAAACACCCTATATAAGGTGTCAGACACGTGTCCGGATGTGTCGATGAGGTGTCGAGGTGTCGGTAGGTCACGGACACCCCGTCTGATCGACACCGACAGCGAAAAATGTTACATTTTTGCTTTATATGTGTGGACAACAGACACATTGTCGCATTTAAAAAAATAAATCAATGACTTCGGACGTGTCTGGAGGTGTCAGTACGTGTTGGTAGGTGTCGAACACGTGTCCGGAGGTGTCCGACACGTTTTCGAAGGTGTTCGACACGTTTCTGGATGTGTCGATGAGGTGTCGAGGTGTCGGTAGGTCCGGAGGTGTCACTGTAAGCTTTTGCCACCGGGCCATCAGTTTCGTAGGCAGAAGGATAAATTTGACGGGACAATCGAGTGTGAGGTTGTCACACTGGACTACCCATCTAGTGAAGAAGTGCTCTCACACCTGGAGGCACTTGATACTGACATACCACATGGCAAGGGTGTGCCAGATCAGAAGATTCTAGGGTACGGGAAAGAGCACAACTGGAGAAAATTTTGTATCTTTTGGGAGTTAGCCTACTGGAGGACGCTCGTTATCCGAAACAACATGTATGTGATGCATATTGAGAAGAACATTTTTGATAATGTGTTCAACACAGTGATGAATGTCTAGGGCAAATCGAAAGATCACCTTAAAGAGAGAAGGGATCTACAACAGTTGGGTGTACGCCGTGAATTGCATCCTCAGATAGTCAGTGGGAGGACGATACTTCCGAAAGCACCTTACTGTCTAGACAAGAAACAAGTGGAGAAGGTCTGTCAGTGGGTTAAGAATTTGAAGCTTCCGGATGGCTTTGCGTCCAACATATCTCGTTGTTGTAATGTATCGGAATGCAAGTTCCAAGGAATGAAGAGTCACAACTGCCACGTATTCATGGAGAGATTCATTCCTATTGCCTTCTGGGGACTGTTGTCACGGGTTGTTTATGAGACTTTGACTGAATTATTTCATTTCTTTTGAGATATATGTTCTTCTACGATCCGGGTGAGTAACATGGAAGTGCTTGAGAAGAACATTGTGGTGACGATTTGCAAGCTGGAGAAAATCTTCCCACCTTCGTTCTTTGATTCAATGGAGCATCTGCCTGTTCACTTGGCATATGAAGCTAAGATGGGTGGACCCGTGCAATATCAGTGGATGTATCCCTTCGAGAGGTAATCTTTAAATTGTTACAGTTGTTCGCTTACACTTAATGCGACACCTGTTATCATTGATATTCCACCTAACTCAATTAGCTAAACTTCTAGGTTCATGTTTCATTTAAAGAAAAAAGTCCGCAATAAGGCTCGGGTTGAGGGCTCAATTGCCGAGGCTTATGTGATGGAAGAACTTGTAAACTTTTATAGTCAATATTTTGGGCCAGATGTTGGTACAAGGTTAAATCAACTAGGCCGAAATGACCCCGGATACGGCACAAATTTGGAAGGGCAATTGTCAATATTCAAGCAGTCAGGTAGTCCATTCGGCCGAACGTATACTTGATGGCTAACGGATGAAGAATACAGTGTTGCAACAATATATGCCCTTCTAAATTGCGATGAAGTTTCGGCATTCATTGAGTAAGTTAAAGTCTTAATTCACTTACATTACTGTACATAATTGAAAGTGTGTGTTAAGCGAGTCAACTATATATATTGGTTTGCAGTGAGTTCGATGCGGAATCTTTGATCACTGATCCCGCTGGACTTGAATCTCATCGAAAATCACAATTTGTACAGTGGTTCAAAAGGCGTGTAAGATTGTTATCATTGATATTATGTGTTATATACAGTTCTGTGGCCAATTAGTATACTGATTTATCCTTAATTTTTACCGTCATCTACAATAGGTTCAGTCAATGGATAGACCAGTGGCCTCCTGCTTGAAATTACTAGCTGAAGGCCCTAACAAACAAACATCCTGTTACAGAGGCTATATCATCAACGGGTTTAGGTTTAACGTAAAAGATGATGACCGAACAAAACAAACCCAAAACAGTGGAGTATTGGTCAACGGCGACTGTTATGCCGAGAATTGCATGGACTTTTACGGAGAGCTAGATGAGATTGTTGAGCTAACAGATCTGGGTTCCCAAAACTGCCTGGTAATGTTCAAGTGTACGTGGTTCGATGTCACATGCAGTAGAGGAATCCGTGTTAGCTCTCAAGGGATTATAGATGTCAATGTCAAGTCAAGACTTGCATCAGATGAGCCATTTGTGTTTGCTAGTCAAGCTGTACAAGTCTTTTACACGGAGGACGTCGCCAATCCCAAATCTCATTGGTATACAATTATTAAGTCCAAGAAATTGCCCGTGACATATGACAGTGAGCTAGACTCCTTTCAAGCCAACCAACCACATGTCTTGTTCCCTGTTGAGGTCAACAACGAGGAGGACGATCTTCCTCTTCCAACAACACTTCATGTAGGAGAAGAAGTCATAGATGATGACGCGGAAGACGTGGAAAGTGTTGGAGATGATGTGACCGAGTCTACTGATGAAGAGGATGAATTAGAAGATGAAGAGGACGACGAGGAAAGTGATGAAGATGATGATGATTCTCAAACTGAAAATGATTGAGTTGTAATGTTGTAACAAGCCGGGGGAAAAATGTAGTCACATTTTAGAACTTGGTTCATATTGATGTGTTTTTGCACCTCCGTTCACACACACACACACACACACACACACACACACACACACACATATATATATATATATATATATATATATATATATAGTGCCGATGATGATTTCTGCCAAATTATTGTTTTTAATGTGTTCATGTATTTGTAATTTATCTATACGAAGTCAGATATGGATAGGATACGGGCTATTCGTGGCCGGGTGGGACGCCGAGCTGCTTCCTCCCCGGTGGGTCCCACCTCGTCATTGTCCACTGATGACGAGGCACAGAGTGATCGTGTACAGCAGATGGGGCCCCAGCTTCAGCCCCAGCCCCAACCCCAGCTGTCGCCCCAGCCCGACGCAGATTCATCCCACACGCGCGTTGATTCTCTTTCTTCCGTGGGTTCTACCTCAGGTATAGTTGATAACGGTGTTTAGTACATTTTCGCTAGCCTTATATTTAAAGTATATTTGAACTGTATTAATGTTGGTGTTTTGTAGGATCTCGATGAGGCCGTGGTCCGACACGCGGGGTACGCATCGACCCCCAGCGTAAACAGAGAGTTACGCTCACCCAGGAGGGCCTGTAAGTAAAAAAAATATCACATCATGCCTTATATTTAAAATTTTGGGGTGTTAATTTATATTTGAACTGTATTAATTTATTTATTTACTTCTTTGGCAGGATCCTGGAGAATCAGGCGAGGACGAAGATCGGCGTTCTTGTGAAGGGCCGATTCTTCGAGCCACGCCTGTACTGGAAGGACTGGGATGCCGCTGCGAGGGAGTCCCTATGGGAGGAGTGGCTGGTACGGTGAAGTATTTTTTTCAGCAATAGTATTTGTTTAATTAGAGTTTGTTTTATGTAGTTAATTTGTGTTATTGAATGCCTTACAGGAGGGGTTCACGTTTGACTCGCCTGAGCAGCAGGCACTGGGGCAGCAGGCCTTCTTTGCTTACATCGGCAAGAATTACCGCCGATGGCTCCACGACGCAAAGGACCGGGCGAAGAAGATGCTGCCCGAGGGTGCCCCAATGACGGAGATGACGAGATATCCCCCACATTGGATATCTCCGACTGTATGGACGAGATGATAGATCGGTGGGCTGCGGATCCAGGTTGGGACGCCAAGAGTAAGTGCGGGGCTAACAAGAGACAGAACAGACAGAGATCCGACACACACAGGGGGGTTGGTGCCACACGACATCGTCCGACACAAGAATGCGGTCGAGCACCCGGATCTGGAGGACGATGAGGTCGTAGCTCTGACGTATAATCAGACGCACGTGCGGAAGAAGGACAAGGACGAGGCGCACCGAGCGGGCGACTATATTTCAGATATTGCCCGGCGGATCGATGTGAGTCAATTTGTTTAAGTTGTTAATTTTTTGTCTTTCTATCCTCAATGTCTGTTGCGTTAATTAATGCCCTAACATATCTTTATATCACTATTTTTGCAGGCCTCGTATGAACAGCTTAGGGGGTCCGGACAGCCATCAACGTCCACTAGTACGGGTGCGAGTACTGGGGCGTTGAAGCGATGGCTGGATACGCATGAGGTCGTCAATCGGCCAAAAGGCCGCATACGCAGCCTGCCTAGTCGGACTGCTCGTGCTGTGATAGGAGCGTCCTCACCCCCCACTGCCTCTCCATAGACACCGGCTCCTTGGCATCCATTGGACCATGAGGAGATCGTGCTCATTGCTACGGTGGTGTTGAGGATGATCAGAGAGCAGGATCAGCAGGGTACCGCAGCTGGACATGCCGAGCTGGCCCCGAATCAGCAGGACCCAGATTCGGGACTCGGCAACCCCTGATGAGCCCTTTCTCGTGCCCGGTCCCAGCTTTTCCCCGGCCCCCGCGCCCGACTTGTACTCTTCTCCCCTCCCCTAACTAGCTGTATCCGGTTCCCAACTTGTACATAATGAGTATTTTTTATGATTAATTTTACATATTTCTTTGTGTATTGATTATTGCGCATTGTTGTTGAGGATTGATTTTTTTATTACAGGTTTGGGCATTAGAAAAATAAAAAATATATATATTTTAATTTTTTTTTGACTTTTGGAGACGGATTATATTCACCGCTAAAAGTTTTTTATTACTATCCGTTTTTAGCGACGGATTATTCCATCGCTAAATAAGACATTTAGCGACGGAATATTCCGTCGCTAAAATATTTATTCCATCGCTAATTAATAAATAAATCCTTCGCATAAACTTAAATATTACACGACGGATTTGAAAATTCCGTCGTCAAACTATTAGTAACGGACTTTTATACAAGGGACTTTTAGCGACGGTAAATCCGTCACTAAAAAATTTAGCGACGAATTTTAGGCTTTTAACGATGGATTTTCCCGTCGCTAAAAGCCTTTTTTCTTGTAGTGCACAACCGCTAGCGCAGCCACAACCACGCCCTCCTGTGAAGCTTTTTGGGGTTTATATCTAAAGCCTTGCTTTTGATGCCTAGTTTTAATGTCATTGACACGTCTTATCATGGTCTTTTGCTAGGTTAATCTTTGGGACTCTGATTTCAATTTTACTCAGTTAATTTTGGGAGGTATTTCCTAATCTTGCATTGGCATTGCTTAATGTTAATTTCATATGTACTAAGTTTTTACTATCATGGTCTTCTCTGAATCTTTTTGGGGTTCGTGTTTAGAACCCTAGCTTTTGATGAGTGGACATAATGTCGTTAATAGTCTTATCATGGCTTTTGCCAGTTAAATTCTGGGGTCTGGGATCTGTATTTCGATTTTGGGGTCCTATTTTTAACCATAAATTTATATAATCATGTTTTAATGTTCGTCTGATCAGTACGAAGTCCTATGGTTAACTTAACGTTAGTTTCATCTGGACAAGGTTGTTTCCCTCTTGAATTAACTTACAGTATTCAAGATTTGTTTGATAGGCAACCCCAAAAAGTGTCTCTGGGATTTGGTAAGGTTTATGAAAGATGAAGATTAGGCCATGGTTACCTATCTATGGTGACTACATTGTTGATTTGCTCTCATGTAGTTGCATATAACTTTTGATGCCAAGGAAAGTGGGTTCGTACCTACGTGGATGTGCCACAAAGGCTGCAGTCCGAAATGTACAAAGTGAGAGATAGTGAAGGTGGAGTAAGGGCAGAGAGCAAGGCTTCCCAGATAGGCAGTGAGTAGTAGCAGTTCTGTGGAGACAAGGCAGAGACGAACATGGCCGACAGTCAAAGTCCAAGTCGAGGTCCGAGTCAAGGTCCAATGCTATCTCCAAGATCATGTACAATTGTGTTTCTCTCTCTAGAATCCAAGAGCTCTTGACTTCTAGAGTAAGAAAGTGAATTTGAGAGAATGGGCAAAAGTCCTTGAATGAGTCATAAAGTCCACTATTTATAGGAAACAGTGTGCCTGTGTTATCAATTGCCACATGTCATCCCCCTGGGAGTGACATTTCACCAAGGGTCCAAAAATACCGGTTCTCTGTTGGATTACAGGTTCCCAAAATTTATGCTGCATGCCCCACACAGCGTCGCTCTACCTGTCTGAGAAGACTGACCACACCACGACAACATGATTAGAGTAAGCCCGTTGCCCCAGTCACCGGTCCAAGCCCTTACTGAATCCCACCAAGGTGCGTCAAGAGACGCGTAGAGAACCTGACTGCGGTAAGGGTTGCCTCTGTGACCAACTGCCAGAAAGATTAGGTGTAATGCCCTCCAAAGACCTGGTCCCATCCTGGAGTGACCTGGGGGTCATCGTTCTAAGGGTGCCGACGATCACCGGTAACGTGAGTGGACATGGTCGCAACTCAGTGCCTACTATCATGTAAGTCACCCCAGGCGGCGATAGCTTTGTGGTAACGAGCCTATCCCACTGTGAAGGGTCCTCGTGCTGGAGCACTATGAGCAGAGTCTCTCGAAATGCTGCACATTCTGGAGAGTGGGTCGAAGCATGTTTCACGTCCATGGTGGGGGCGTATGGTGTGGTGAATGAGTGTGGTGCCCGAAGGCATGTAACATGATTGTGGCGCATGGGTGTGATGCCAATGACACAAGACATGATTATGGCACATGGGTGCGATGCCAACGGGCACGAGACATGATTATGGCACATGGGCGCGGTGCCTATAACACGAGACATGATTGTGACACATGGGCATGATGCCAAAGACACGAGACATGATTGCGGCGCATGGGCGCAGTGCTTACAGCACGAGACATGATTGTGGCGTATGGGCAAAATGCCAATGGCAGGAGACATGATTATGGCGCATGGGTGTGATGCCAACTGCACGAGACATTGATTGTGGCGCACGGGTGCCGCGATGACCGTCGCGAGACTATACCTGGTGTCGGGGACACATGTCATGGAAGTGGCGTACGGGCTCGACGACGACCGTCGTGAGACAATACCTGGCCGGTGTCGGGGGCGCATGTTATGGAAGTGGCCCACAGGAGCGGCGACAAGACAATACCTGGTGCCGGAGGCACATGTTATGGAAGTGGCGCATGGGCACGGTGACGACCGTCGCGGAGACGGCGTACGGGCTAGCATCAAGTGTCCTGGAGACGGGGCGTGAGCCAAGTGTGCATGTTATACAATATGATAAATGTGGACTTTAGTAATGACAAAGTTGGTGACAGTGGTAAGCGACCGTCGGCGAAGGGTACCTCAGGGGTAGCACGCAACTTTGGGCGACGGGCATCTCGAAGGCAGTGCGCGGTCGCAGATGACGAATGACGGACGTTGCGAGGTTGGTGTGCAAGCATTGGTGAGCATCTCGAAGACACAAAAACCGGTGAAGACAAGTGCGTGTGGAAAGGGAGGCCGAACGTCAAACTTTGGGGCAAGGCCGAGGCCGACCCTAGGGGGTGGCCAAGGCCAAGGCCATCCCTCAAAGGGGAGGCCAAGGCCACTTCCCTTTTTTGGTGGGTTTCGGGCACCCCGACCATGATTGGTGTTTTGGTGGACATCGAGGAGTTGGATAGTCGAGGTGCGGCGATAGAGTGATTTTAATATTCTTGAGAAAAATACTGTTGAGATAATTTGCAACTTAGAGAAAATCTTTCTCCCATCGTTCTTTGATTTAATGGAGCATTTGCCCATTCAACTTACCATATGAGGCTAGGGTAGGCAAACTTGTGTAGTATTGGTGGATGTATTCATTTGAGAGGTGATGCCACTCAACCATTTTAAAACTAGATTTCACACTTACACACATACATTGTTCACTGAAAAATGTCTTTTTCCTTATATAGGTATATGTTTGAGCTTAAGAAAAAGGTGCGTAACAAAGTGTGCGTTGAAGGTTCAGTTGCAGAGGTTTACATTAATCTTGAGGAGATTACCAACTTTTTCTCCCTTTACTTTCAGCTTGAAGGTGAAACAAAGATGAATCGACTTTGTCAAAATGACAATATCATTGACATAGATCTGGAAATGCATCTTTCTATATTCATGCATCTTGGTCGTGGATTTGGAGCAAAGACCGATCGATATCTAACCGATGAGGAGTATATTGTTGCAAAATTGGATGTTCTTAATTATATGGCATATGAACTGCAAACGAACTATATGTTTTACAAGATTCTTAACTTTATTGTTTCTTAACATTTCAAAATACAGTCGATCCAGAAAATTATTGTTGGCTTGAGTAAAAGGTACTGTGCACACAGAGGCAAACAATTGTTGGGATTGAGCATAAGGAATTAGAAACAAAGAGGCAGCACCACCAGTACTCTTAGAGTTTTTGTACTGAGTTATTTCTTGAAGGAATTGGCTTTTAGTTTTATGTTGAGATTAAGCAGACTTCTGCACTGGATGGTGTATCTGTAATGGATGATTTTTAAATTCAATTCCATTAAACAAAAAGTTTATCATTGTCATTCATTGAAGAACAATTAGAGCTATATGTACAGTCATTCGTCGAAGAGCAATTAGAGCTATATGTACAGTTATTCGTCGAAGAGCAATATGCACAGGGTATGAGAAAAGTGTGGCTAGTTACTATTGTTGTCGCTACATGAGTATAATTTGTCACTATTATGTATAGCGGCAAAATGAAAATTAAAATGGTGACAACGAGAAGTTGTCAATTGATTAATCTAGTGACAACACATAATTGTACAAATGTCGCAAATGCAATTGTAACAACATCAAAGCAGCCAACTATTAACTGTGACATAATTGAAGTCGTCATTATTGACCTACTTTGAAAAGTTACTTTGTCACCAAATCTCAACCTCTAGTCTATTGTCAGCATTCTTTCGTTGCCACAAAGAGTTATGGTGTCAACATTTGAAGACATAAGGTAACAAGAGTGTTGTCAGTAGAGTTCATGCAAAAGTGACAATCTAGATGTCGTCACAATGGAATTTAGATTTACTGACAACTTATACAAGTTGTCACTTAATGTCTTTAGTGACGGACCTATAGTGACAAATCTTTTGACAACAAAAATTGTCACTATAGTATTCAGTGACAACTTTGTACTTTGTCGTGACAACATTCATTATCACTAATGAGCTATTTTCTTGTAGTATATGCACGTGCGCACATACACATGTATATTTATATGCATATGTAGATCTACATGTCTAGAAAGTCATATTATGTAGAGATAAAAAATAAGTGTAACATCCCGGAATTTTCAAAACATTAACGCTCGCTCGATCTATTACACTAAGAGAATAATACCCTAAACTCAACCAATATAGTACATCAGCCAGTCAGAGCAACTAAACTATCGAATAAGATAGTACTCTAAATGTCCTAAGCTAAGTCCCGGTACTTATGTATGGGCCTACGAGCTGGATTAATGGATCGTCTGATTACTGTTCTAATTAAAACAAGATGTCTAAGTCAAAAATTGTAAATAACAATATTGAGTCACAGAGGGGTTCTGATGACCAAGACTAAAGCTTAAATTCTCTTTCCCTCGCTTGGCTTTGTATCATACCCAATGCAATCTATTATTGGTTATTACCTGCAAAAGCGATGAGAAAAAGGGGTGAGCAATCGGGAGCCCAGTAAGGTTGCTCAAAGATCCAAAAAAGGGAAGACAATGATTATTAGATTCACTTCAAAATAATAGGGAAGATATTCAACTCAATCCCTTAAACCAGATATTGATAGAAATAATTCTAATTACACTGTAAACAATGCAGATGATATTGAATATGAGTAAATATCAAAGCTACACAGGTAGTGCAAGGAAACACTTAGCAAAGTCACACAGGCAGTGCTCACATATGAACACTAGTTAGACCATTAAGGTAGTGGCATCTCCCATAATAACAGACCATCCTCATATCGCCCATAATACAAACCATCCTTATAACTCCTCAATACATTAACTCTTGTCAATATGCAGAATCCAATAATCGATAATGTAATGAATAAGTCGATGCCCAATGAATAATAAATACTGAGCATATATAATGATTTTCAATAAACGTGTAAGGCTCAAAACAAGGTATTAGAGGCAAATGGTGCATTTTCATAACAATAATAAATGATTTGCTCTATTTAGGTTAATTAAAAGGATTTTTGTTTGACGTTGAATAGCGGCGAGCTCATATCTCGGATTAAGGTAACGAATTTCCATCCAAAACTCAATTTCATCTACGCTATGATGTTATAAATTTGGTATTAACTTCCCAAACAGTTCTCATCCCTGCTCTAAAAATTAGCTAACTATAATTTATGGCAAATAGGATTTCTCAAGAATAGATAACATATACGTTGTATATACACTAGATAGATCAAAAGGTCACTTACACAATACTACACATTTCCTCGATACCAAATCATGTGCGATGATTGCTTACTACATATGACCGAAAGAACAGTCAAGACCATTCTTTTTATATCTACGTTCTCAGCTTTACTATAACCCAAGGCATCGTCAATCATGACATAACATCCCCGTTGAACATGTCTTTAAGCAACTCAACGCCGCATTTAACCTCCCGTTACACAACCCGTCCAAAATCGTGCCCAGTTCACAATGTCATTCTCATGCATTTCATCACCATTGCCAAACTTCCCTCAAGTTCACCCTATTTTAATAACCCACCAAGTAACCTTGCACTAAATAGTACCCAATTAATCTCTAGAACTCACGCTAACCATTCATATTTTATATGTTCTCATAATCTATACGCTTCCCTGTCCAAAATGCACACACATGCAAAGGGTACACCTACACCATGTATAAATACTGTGCACAACACACACATACTCACATACCACATAGTCGCACAACTCAACTTCACCAACTAATTTTTCATCCAAGTAACCCGTCACTTTCAAAATCCTCCAAGCACCTACTACTCACCTTTCACACTGCAAACACACAACCAAGATAGTTAGTAACCGTACGATACCACACGAACATACTCCCACCACACATTTCACGTACACCTATCACACTGCTACTCAAACATAAAAATGCTTTACACAATATCGTGTTGCATAAACAGCAACCGGCACATGCACCTCACACAATTGTAGAAATAAACATCACATAGCTATACCACATGAACCGCAAATAACCACCGTACAAATGCATAACCTACCTCCATCAAAATAATTGAACATCCCTTTCCGCCTTAACTACACCTCTGCTTGTGAGTTACTTGTATGCTTAACCAAGTTGTGTGCATCCAAACACTTGATCAAATGTTGATCGAGACTTCTTCCACCCCATTAGTCCTCTGCTTCAAATTGAATTGACATAACAGTTTTAATCCTTAACCCAATATGCCTCTTTATACTACTAAACTTTATGCTCATTCGTGGTTCCAAATAATGCAAAAGTAAACCAAGTCCAGTAATAATTTCTTTGACTGACGTTAGGCAATTTCCTTCTTAGCACACACAATTTCACAAACCAATTCACATGCCCCTTTGCACACCGCCTCACATAGTACGTGCCATGCACCCACCATTCGTTCATCCTAAACACATACTAGAACATATACTGCTATACACACCACTTCACTCTCCAAAGCACACGTGCACTTACACGCTAAGACACAACTATGTTCATAGCTACACCCACCCCAATCCAACAACCGCAAACACATACACCGCCAAATTTCACATATCCATCCACCCACTAACACACTACAAGAAAAAAGACTTTTAGTGACGGATATTTTCGTTGCTAAAACCTTGAATCCGCCGCCAAAGACTTTTAGGGATGCACACTCTGTCGCTAAAAGTCCATTGCCTATAACCCTGTAGCTAAAAGTTTTGTGACAAAATTTTAAAATCCGTAGCCTAAAAGTCAACTTTTAGCTACGGACTTATCAATACAATAAGCGACGGAATATCAGTCGCTAAATATATTTTTCATATTTTCATTAATTTTTTTTGAAAAATGATTTATTATGTAAAATATTTAGAGACGGATTTGTTGTCAAAATTTTAATGACAAACATATTCCATCGTTAAAAATTAATCAAAATTGATGACTTTTTTGTCGCTAAAAGAATGTCGTTTAAAACTTTAGAGACTGAATTTCCGTCACTAAAAGTCATTTCTTCACGAATAAGTAAGACTTTTAGTGACAGAATAAAATCAGTTGCTAAAAGTCAAACTAATTTTAAAAAAATATATATTTTTATACCCAAATCTATAATTACAAATTCTCAACAATCATTCTCAATCCAGCAAATATTTGTTAATGCACATTAGGGTTAAATAATTGCTGATCCATCAGTAATTATTTAACCCTAAAACAGGCATAATACATATATATAATATAAAGAATGGATTCTATATTAATCAAAAAATAAAATGTATACAAAATTCAGGAGGGCAGGGGAGCGGGGGTACAATAGAGTAGGGGAGTACAAGTCGGGGGGTAGGGTACGGGAGCGGAATACAAATAGTTAGGAGGGGAAGGGGTGATAAGGGATCGACGAGTCCCAGATTTGGATCCTGTTGATCGTCCTTGTCCATGGGGCACTATGGACCAGATTTGACTCGGCATGTCCAGCAGCAGTGCCCTGCATGTAAAGGTACGGACGCATTAATCTCAATAGCAATCGTATGTAGTATTTACTAAATGTATATAGTGATTTTACCTGAATATGCACCGTGATCATCCTATACACCTCCGCAGCAATGCGACATATCTCGTTCTTGTTTAACGACGGTTGCTCCATGGTCGGTGTCTGTGTCTGTGGAGGGGCAACGGGGGATGGGGACGCTCAGTACCGGCCTATTGACAACCCATTGAGTATCCAGCCATCGCTTCAATCGCCCAGTACATGTGCCCGTATTCGTTGACAAAGATGGTTATCCAGACTGCTATCCAGATCCCCTGATCTGTTCATACTGCAAAACAATGATTTGATATTCAAAACATTAAGGAGACAAACATCGAATACAAAGGCAAAAACTTAACAAACTAAACAAATTAATTCATAATTTACATCGATCTGCGGGAAATATCAGAAACAAAGTACCCCACCCGATGTGCATCGTCCCTATCCTTATTCCTCAAGTGCATCTGACAGTACATCAGAGCTACAACCTCATCTTCTAGGTTCGGGTGCTTAACTGCATTCTTGTGTCTGACAGTACGTCAGAGCTACAACCTCGAGCTTGTAAATTATCAACACAATGTTCTTCTCAAGCACCTCCATATTACTCACATGGATTATAGAAGAATAGATATCTTGAAAGAAATAAGATAATTCAGTTAAAGTCTCAAATACAACCTTTGGCAACAGTCCCCGGAAGGCAATAGGAATGAATGTTTCCATAAATACGTGAGAGTCGGGACTCTTCAATCTTTGGAACTTATATTTCGATACATTACAGCAACGAGATATGTTGGACGCATACCCATCTGAAAGTTTCAAATTCTTAACCCACTGACAAACCTTCTTCACCTGTTTCTTATGTAGACAGTAAGGTGCTTTAGAAGGTATCATCCTCTTGCTGACTGTCTGAGGATGCAGTTCACGACGTACATCCAACTGTTGTAGATCTTTTCTCGCTTTTAGGTAATCTTTCTATTTTTCCTTGACATTCATCATTGTGTTGAACACACTATCAAAAACATTCTTCTCAATGTGCATCACATCCATGTTATTTTGGATAATGAGTGTCCTCTAGTAGGTTAACTCCCAGAAAATACATTGTTTCCTCCAGCTGTGCTTTTTTTCGTTTCCTAAAATCTTCTGATCCAGCACACCCTTGCCGTATGGTATGTCAGTATCAAGTGCCTCCAGGTGCGAGAGAACTTCTTCACCAGATGGATAGTCCAGTGTGACAACCTCAGCTCGATTGTCTTGTCAAATTTATCCTTTTGCCTACGAAACCGATGGTCTGGTGGCAAAAGCTTTCGGTGACATCCGAACCACGAGGGCTTCCCGCCGTGCTTCAGCGTATGACCAGGATTCATGCCCACCTTGTGTATCCACCCATAAACTGTACCAGAGAAGATGCCATTTTACCACCATTCTCCTTCTCCAATGCAATAACTCACATTTACTGCCCGAATACCTTATCATCTCAAAGTCAACATATGCAGGATGCGCATAAGCGAACTTGAGAAATTCGTCGATGCGATCCTCAAAATTATCATCATTATTCCTTTTAATCCAACGTCGATCAATCGACATGATGACTGAGATTACTATATAACACCCTAAATTAAAATTGATAACTAGGTAGAGTCGATGAAAAAATAAAAGGATGCATGTGACAACATGTCTATACCCCTCCGTTCTCTAATAGGTAGTGTTCCTATCCTATTCAGAAAAACACATATTTATAAAATAGTTACCAACTCATTCTTAGTCCTATGTTCGTGAAAAATTCGGCAGCACCATCCTGTATTTCTTCAAGTGTCTTGCAAGATTTTAGGATGTTAGAACACCAGATCTGTATGCAACCGGAGAAATACTGGAGAACATGTACTAAATATCCACAACATAGAACACAGAGCATGAGTCGATATATTGTTTTATAAACACTTAACTTTTTCAAATTGTCCAAACTAGACATCCAAAGACTCATTGCAAAGTAGTACTTCGTAATGAGTATGTTTGAATGAGAACTAAGGGTTTTTATACATTCATGCGTTTAAAAATTGGTGAGATATGCAACCATCTTTTTAAAATATCAAAATTTTGGAAAGATGAAATCATTAGGTTAATTTGCAAGAACATGCCATAACCAAAATATGATGCACATTCAAATTCGTTGACAACGAGTAGCAACTAACTAGTTGTCAATGGTCTTCACAAAATAACAACGAATATTCCTAATGCGGGAAGGAGAGTCACATTTCTTATGGGAATATATAGTTCATTCACAGAGTTGATATTGTCCCACCAGTGATTGTGATGGGGTTTACAGTTCCGTTAGGGTGTTGTAGTTAGGCTCATTATTAGGGTTAATTAGGAAGGAATTAGGATTCTCGCTAGGGTAACTAGGATTTAATTAGGTTAATTAGGATTTGTTTAGGGTTTATCAGAGCAATTAGGGTTTAGTTATAATACTAAGGGTTAATTAGTGTTTATTAGGGCAGATTAGGGCTAATTAGCCCTAATTCAAGCTATTTATGACTAATTAGAGTTAACTGGGTTAAATTAGAGTTAATTACTATTTATTATGGTTTGGTGGCAGTTAATTAGGGTGATAATTAAGGTTAATTAGGGCTAATTAAATCCCTAACAAAGATAATATTAGGCCTGGTTAGGGCTAATTAGGGTTTAATTAGAACACTTAGGGTTAATCAGTGTTTATTATGGCTGATTAGGGCTAATTGGCCCTAATTCGTGCTATTTAGGTTTAATTAGAGTTAATTGGGTTAAATTAGAGTTAATTACTGCCAATTAGGATTTGATGGTGACTTAATTAGGATTAATCAGTGTTGATTAGGGTTAATTAGGGCTAATTAAGGCCTCAACAGGGATAATATTAGGCCTAGTCCGGGCTAATAAGGGTTATTAGAGTTAATTGAATTTAATTAGGATTAATTAGCATTAATTAGAGTTATTAGTGTTAATTATCATTGAATTAGGGTTAGTCAGTGTTAATTAGGGCTAATAAGGGCTAATTTGAGCTATTTGGGGTTAATTATAGTTAATTGATTTAATTAGAGTTAATTACTGTCAATAAGGCTTTAATTAAGAGTTAATTAAGATTAATCAGTGCTAATTAAGGATAATTAGGGCTAATTAGTATTAATTAGGGCTAATTAGGGTTTAATTATGACTTATTTAAAATTCATTCATTATTATTAGTATTAGGATTTTGGGATTGTCGAGTTGATCATTGACCTTTCGGTTTAAGTTCGGAAGTTACAACAATTCTACAACAATAAATAACCATATCAATGTCGTTAAATTCTACAAACATTCGAGCAATAATTACAACAATAATTATAAAGATAACCAAAATCATAACAATAATTACAACAATAACCATAATTAACAAAGGTTTACTAGGGTTTATCAGGGCTAATTCGGATGTAATTAGAGTAATTTAGATTTAATTAGGTTAATTAGGATTTATCTAGGCTAATTAGGATTTTATTAGGGTTTAGTTAGGGTTAATTGGTTTAATTAGGGTTAATCAGGATTAATTAGGGTTAACTGGTTCAATTAGGTTTAATTGGGATTAATTGCGGTTAATTGGTTCATTAGGGTTAATCGGGTTTAATTAGGGATAATTCATATATTAAAATGGGTTAATCAAGGTTAATTACGGTTAATTGGTTCAACTATGAGTAATTATGATTTAATTAATTAGGGTTAAATTGGTTTACTTAGGATTAATTGGTTCAATCAGGTTTAATCATATCGGTGTTAATTGGGGTTAATATATTTAATTAGGGTTAATCGGGATTAATTATGGCTAATTGATTTAATTAGGTTTAAGAAGGGTTTATTACAGTCAATTGGTTCAATTACAGAAAATTAGGGTTTAATTACGGTTAATTTGGTTTACTTAGGGTTAACTGGTTCAAATATGTTTAATCGGGGCTAATTACTGTTAATTGGTTTAGGGTTTAGGGCTTATGGTTAATTGGTTCAATTGGGTTAAATCGAGATTAACTAGGGCTAATTGGTTCAATTAGGTTTAATCAGGATGAATTACAGTTAGTTGGTTCAGCTAGGGTTAATCAAGTTTAATTAGGATTAGTTCGTTCAATTAGGGTTACTCGGGATTAATTACTATTAATTGGTTAAATTAGGGATAACTAGAGTTTAATTAGGATTAATTTGGTTCAATTAGGATTAATTGGGAACAGATTAGGGGTAATTAGGTTAATTGTTACACTTACATTACAACAAATTAAATACAATTACATTATAACAAATTAAATACACCTACATTATAACAAATCAAATACAATTATAACAAATTAGGATTCAATTACACTATAACAAATCAAATTAGATACATGTTGAGGATGGGCAGTGGCCATTAGTCGACTCTACGGTGGGTGACGACTGGACTTGCAGTGGATAGTCGGTGGGTCACCGAGGTGAGGGGCGACGACAGAGGAGAGGGGCGACTGGAGAACGACAGCGATGGAGTGAACGGCGACAATGGAGAGAGAGAGAGAGATAATTTTGGTTCATTAGGGTTCATTTTTAATGACAGACTTTATGCCGTCGCTAAAAGTCCGTTGCCAAAAGTATTTATTTAATATTTTTTATACTTTTAGCGACGGAAAAGACTATCGCTAAAGATACTGTCGCTAAATATTTTTTCCAAAATATTTAAAAATTTTGACTGACTATATAAAATTTTAGAAATTCGATTAGCGACCGGATATTCCGTAGCTCAAAACTTTTACCACTGACGGATCTAAGACGATGGGGTGTTCTGTCGCTAAATGTGACTTTTAGCGATGAATTTTCATCCGTCGCTAAAAATCTGTTGGCAATAACCTCTTTTCTTGTAGTGATACTCACCCACATATCCAAATATACACAATCGCACTCCTCACCCTATATACACCCACACCACAATGCCCTACGCACACACCCTATTACACACAATTGTCCAACAACAACCACTCTTACGTACCTGACAAACACGTAGACACCTTGCACCCACATCTATGCACACAAACCACCATCCACTGCCAACACTGCCACCAAATGACCACCACTGCACAGCCACCAAAATCACAACACCACCACCAAACCTCACTTCACAGTCAATACCAAAAAAATAATTAAAAGCCATAGTCATGGATCCCAACTCTGATGACAATCGAACGGCCGTTGAGGTTGAACTGAGGATGTCCCTTTGACGGTGGGTAGTGCTTGAGTGGCCGGGCGGTTCGGTTGAGGACCCATGATGGAGGCTTATAGTGAATGGTCGCTGGTGGTTGCAGATTCTGGCGGTGGTGGACGAAGATCAGCGACTGCCATTTTTGCTTGCCGTGAAATTTCAGTTGGGCGCCGATTAGAGGTTGCAGTGGCAAAGGTAGTTAATCAGTGGACGGAGGGAAGGAGCTGACGACTGGCCAATGGTCATCCTTTGGTGTCGATTGGAATTTTGGTTGGCCAGTGTTAAATACCGTGCGGTGGCGGTAGCGGCACGTGGTTACGTCACGGCGGTCGCAGAGGCGTTGGGCCATATCACTCGGTGAAGGCGGGGTCAAAGTTGATCACCGGTGAATGGGTGTGGCCGGCAATGGGGCTCCCGTGATATGGCAGAGGCGCCGCACGCTCTAGGGCTGGTTGCTCTCTCTGTTGCTTTCTACCCGTCTTCTCCATTTTCTATTCTCTATCCCTCTTTTTTTAAGAACCTAGTAACGAAATGTAATTATTGTTAAATTGTCTCCAATAACATCTTTTTTTGTTCTCTTTTTTTTATTGACTTCTTTTATCCTTATTTCACTTGTGTGTATGTGTTCCTATTTGTACATTTCACTTACCTCCAAACTCTCCTCCTTTTTCTCCCCAAGATCTCTCTACCATCTAAAAATAGCCAAACAAAGATCTAATTCTATTATATACGAAATCCTAATTAATAATAATTTTTCAAGGTGCTTCCCTCACTTTCCTTAATTGACAATCACAATGTTCATGCCAATCATTGCTAAAAGACGCAAATACTCTTACTTGTAAATTTTGCTGCTAAAAATTTAGTAAAATTGTTAGAAATTACTAAAAGGTTTAAACCTAAAATCGGGATATTACAATAAGTTAGCTGGATGGAACCCAATTGATAACATTGGTACATTCAAAGGTAAATCTAACTTAATAAACATGCTGCTTAAATTTTTTGTTAAACTTACTTGAAGATTTAGTTCCATCCTATTCAGTTGCGTTGATTAAATGCAGAAATATCATGGTAATCAAATTGCATATGAGATACATAAAAAAGATAAAATCGTATTAAAAACTTATGACATTTGAAGACCAATTTAAAGATAAAGTTCATCTTTTCACCATAATTTGTCACATCCTGGACAAGCATGTGAGGTATAAAAAATAGGCACCCCCACAAATCTAACATGAACAAATGTATTGGAATGATATAGTGAATAGAGAATGAGTTAAATTCAACAAAATTTATGTTGCACAAATTTAATCAAAAACCTTTTAGATGGTGTTCTTATGTTGTGAGTAACTTATAAATTCTAAAGTATTCTAACTTCTATCATTGCGATATACCAACACGCTATGATTTTGTTTTAACTTGTACTCTTACACACGCTCACTTATACCTAAGAAAAAACTAGATATATCTAGAAAAGAGAATTTATATAACATATGAAAAGATATTAGCAATTTTGAAATTAAGTTAATCTCCAAAACTTAGATTGAAAATCTAGTATATTTGAAGATCATTATAACTTAGTAAGCATGTTTATTAAACATATATGCATAAAATTTTGGTTAAATTTTGCTCAACAATTTTTTTCGTATGAGGTTATGAGTTATCCTATCTAGTCAAGTTGGTTAGATTTTTTAAAACTTTTATAATTTTATGATTGTCCGATGCAATAACGTATTGACCTTACGATTTTTCTGTATACTTTATTTGGTAAATTCTGCTTATAAAAGTGTCACCTTATCATAGTTTAACTAGTCATCTTGGTAAACTTTTATAAATCACATGGTATAAAGATACAGAGGCTAAAGTTGCTCTATCAAAATTGAACTAACATATAGTTAACGTTATGGGCATGCCATTAAAATAATAAACGAAAATTAAAAGATACTTACACTAGCACAATAAATATGTCTCATGTAATAAATATCCTCAATATATTCTTTGCATAATTTTATGAGTGGGCTTTACTTATTTCTGTTTTTGGGTACTAAATAAGCTTCTATTTTTGTTCATCTATATGGTTATCAAATAAAGAATAAGTATATAAGAACAAGGTTATTACTTATCGAAATTTCAATATAAGAGTTAATGCAACAATAAATGTGAGTATCTTTGATGAAATAACGATGAAAACATAGATTGTTCAATAAGTTTTACTGTGCAGTACAAAGCTTATAAAGTACATGGCTATAAATTAGGCTCTCCCGTGCTTGACACTTTCTTTTGGGCTAGTTCTTGACTAACTTCCCAATCTGTCATGATCAAATGATACGCATGCCCAATTTCATGCCAGTTGGGGACTCGACAACAGTGTTACTATCAAAAGATAAGTGATTTGCATTCAACTCGGGACCCGTGGATGTTGCTTAAGCCATTGCGTGCCCTAAAAAGGATCTACATCATTGATATTCGAACGCCCTAAAAAAATCTACATCATTGACATTTTACCTTTTAAAAGGCCATATGTTAGACAAGCTTAGTTATTGAAGCCAACAACCTGCCACTGTATCATTGACGTTCCTAAAATTACTTCCATACCCAACGTGAGAAGGTTTAAGCATTATCTTGATACAGCGACATAGCCCAGTGGCTCCGTACTGTTGGTGGGGAATTCAATTGTCATAGGCAATATTGAATTGTCTTGATCATGTACTAAATACTGCCGATGAAGTTCTGAGGTACTCTAACTTTGTAAAAAAACGAGGTTAAAAAAGATGGATATAACGATAGAAATGCTATTTCAACTAGCTAGTATGTTAATTTAACCAATTGTTTCTAGCCAAAAGATTAACAGTAGTTAGATAAGCATTCCAAAAGGGAGGTGAAAAAATACATGAATAAGTGAATGATATTCTTACTCGAAGATTTAGTTTTATCCTATTCAGTCGCGTTGATTAAATATAGAAATATCATAGTATGCTAATTGCATACGAGATACATAAAAAAAGATAAAATTGAATTAAAAACTTATGATATTTGAAGACCAATATAGAGAAAGTTCATCTTTTCACCATAATTTGTTACATCTTGGACAAGCATGTGAGGTTATATAAATAGGTACTCCCAAAAATTTAACATGAACAAATGTATTGATATGATATAGTGAATAGAGAATGAGTTAAATTCAACAAGATATGTTGCACAAATTTAATCAAAAACCTTTTATATGGTGTTCTTATGTTGTCAGTAACTTATAAACTCTTAAGCATTCTAACTTCTATTATAGCGATATACCAACATGCTATGATTTTGTTTCAACTTGTACTCTTACACACACTCGCTTATACGAAAGAAAAAATTAGATATCTAGAAAATAGAATTCTATATAACATATAAAAATATATTAGTTATGTTGAAAATAAGTTAGGGAGCTGATCCATTGATAGCGCTAGCAAAATAGGACATCTTGCTAGCGCGATCTGGCCGTCCATCCTGAAAGATTTACGGCCCAGATCGCGCCTTTTTCGAATACTGTCAGTCGTCCGCGACATAGTGTCGCGGACGGACTTTTTTACATTTTTGCCCCTCCGCCCGTCCGCTACATTGTATCGCAGACTGTCCAAATCTTTTTTTTACGTTTTTTTTAAGTTCGTCCGCTACATAATGTAGCGGACTATTTTTAACAAAAATACAGTCACGTTCCATCCGCTACATTATGTAGCGGAGGAGTAGGCAACACTATTTTTTTTCTTCTGTTGCGCATTCTGAACCATCATTATCAGCACCCATCTTTCCAAAGGCCCCCAATTAACTACCCATGACAGACCCACGTTGTCGTGCCGCTGCCTCCCCGTAGCGACGACCACTACAACATCCAAACCACAAATCGCACATTAACCACCATTCACACGACCAATCGCACAGTGAAACTCATCCAATCGCACCATCACGTTTGCCAGTCGCTCACCCACGACCACACCTCCGTCAATCGGTCAATCGCAGACCCACGGCCTACAGCGGCCACCAACAAAACCCAGATCATAAAAAATGATCTGGGTTTCAATTGGGTCTCAAAATTCTCAAAATTTTAATTGGGTCAGTTTTACCACCCAAAATGGGGTTGCCACAGCAGGTGGATTGCTGCCGGAAGCGGAGCTGCCTTCCTCTGAGGTCGCCGGAAGCGGAGCTGCCTTCCTCGGTCGTCGTCGGAAGCAGAGCTGCCTTCCTCTGAGGTCGCCGGAAGCGGAGCTGCCTTCCTCGGTCGTCGCCGGAAGCGGAGCTGCTTTCCTCGGTCGTCGCCGGAAGCGGAGCTGCCTCCCTCTGTCGTCGCCGGAAGCGGAGCTGCCTTCCTCGGTCGTCGCCGGAAGCGGAGCTGCTTTCCTCGGTCGTCGCCGGAAGCAGAGCTGCCTCCCTCTATCGTCGCCGGAAGCGGAGCTGCTTTCCTCGGTCGTCGCCGGAAGCGGAGCTGCTTTCCTCGGTCGTCGCCGGAAGCGGAGCTGCCTCCCTCTGTCGTCGCCGGAAGCGGAGCTGCTTTCCTCGGTCGTCCCCGGAAGCGGAGCTGCCTCCCTCTGTCGTCGCCGGAAGCGGAGCTGCTTTCCTCGGTCGTCGCCGGAGGCGGAGCTGCCTCCCTTTGTCGTCGCCGGAAGCGGAGCTGCCTTCCTCTTGGCACCCCTTCCTCTTCCTTTCGGTTTCTGGCATGGACGAGAGAGAGAGAGAGAGAGAGAGAGAGTCAGAGAGTTAATTAGAGAAAGAGAAAATGATGATGAGAGAGAGGAGAGAGAAAGGAAAAATGTCAGAACATTAAATGAGGAAAATAAGAGAGAAAGAGGAAAAAGTCATAAGATTAGTCCGCTACATAATGTAGCGGACGAAAGCTAGAGGGTATTTTTGTCAAAAATAGTCCGCTACATTATGTAGCGGACGAACTTAAAAAAAACGTAAAAAAAAGATTTGGACAGTCTGCGATACAATGTAGCGGACGAGCGGAGGGGCAAAAATGTAAAAAAGTCCGTCCGCGACACTATGTCGCGGACGACTGACAGTATTCGAAAAAGGCGCGATCTGGGCCGTAAATCTTTCAGGATGGACGGCCAGATCGCGCTAGCAAGATGTCCTATTTTGCTAGCGCTATCAATGGATCAGCTCCCAATAAGTTAATCTCCAACTTAGATTGGAAATTTACTATATTTGAAGATAAATATAAGTTAGTACGCATGTTTATTAAACATATTCATAAAATTGTGGTTAAATTTTGCTCAACAATTTTTTCGTATGAGGTTATGAGTTATCCTATCTAGTCAAGTTGGTTAGACTTTTTAAAACTTTTATAATTATATGATTGTCGAATGCAATAACGTATTGATCTTACTATTTTTTCTGTATACTTTTATTGGTGAATTCTGCTTCTAAAAGTGTCACCTTATCATAATTTTATTTGTTATCTTGGTAAACTTTTATAAATCACATGGTATAAAGATACATAGATTAAAGTTGCTCTATTAATATTAAACTAACATCTAGTTAACGTTGTGAGTATGCCATTGAAATGTACAAATGATAATTAAAAGATACTTACCCTAGGACAATAAATAATCTCAATATATTCTTCGCATAATTTTATGAGTGGACTATTTATGTTTTTGGGTACTAAATAAGCTTCTAATTTTTGTTCCTCTATATGGTTATCAAATAAAAAATAACTATATAAGCACAAGGTTATTACTTATTGAAATTTCAATATAAGAGTTAATATAACAATAAATGTGAGTATCTTTGATGAAATAACCATAAAAATATAGATTGTTCAATAAGTTTTACTGTGCAGTACAAAGCTTATAAAGTAGATGGCTATAAATTAGACCATCCCGTGCTTGGCGCTTGCTTTCGGGCTAGTTTTAAACTAACTTCCCAACCTGTTTAGATCAAATGATACGCATGCTCGTTATCATTGGAACATATTTCCTGCCAGTTGGGGACTCGACAACAGTTGGTACTGTCAAAAGATAAGTAATTTGCATTCAACTAGCTAGGGACCGGTGGATGTTGCTTAACCCATTGAGTGCCCTAAAAAAGATCTACATCATTGATATTCGGACGCTTTAAAAAATTCTAGATCATTGGCATTTGCACACCCTAAAAAATGTCTACATCATTGACATTTTCCCTTTTAAAAAGCCATCTGGACAAGCTTAGGTAGCATTTGACAGGATTTTATTTTTTCAATTTTTTCTCTAGTTTTGTAAACTCCTAAAAAAAAAACCCCTTTTGACAGACAGCCTTGGTTTATTTTCCCTTCAGTTCTGAAAACTAATTTTTAAAACAGGTCTGTTTTGAAAACTCCATTTTGGTGAATTTTGGATTTTGTTTTGAGATCCAACCTTCAAACTTTGTTAGAAACAAAAATGTGAGTATCATTTTAAGAAAACCCCCTCATACATAGAGTTCCACCACCACCAGACACTTCCTTACATTGGCCAAATTTGCTCCTTCATCACTTTATTACCATCGTCACCCACGAATCTGCACCTATCGCCGTCGTCACCCTATTGCTCTGGACAATCACGGGTCTGCTGCACACCCCCCACTCTCGCCATTGCCACCCACAGATCTGTGCTAGCACCACCACCCTACCGTCATCGCTACCCATGGATATGGCCCCCCCAACCCGTGCCTTAGATAACCATGGGTCTGCCACCCCACCCCCACACTCTTGTCACTACCACCCACAGATATGCCCAGCACTGCCACCGTACTGTCACATGTGGACTTGGGCCACCTCACCAACCCACGCCTTCAACAATGAATCAGACTTCAACCCACCATCTCTGCTAGCTATCATGGACAATCAATTGGATCTCAAACAACGCCACCACCTCAGCACCGTTGCACAACCCACAATTTCCGTTACAGTCCTCACCCACCACCATCGCATTTGATTATGGTAGTGGTGTTGCGAATTGTATGGTGGTGGTGCCACCCACCAATGGCGTTGCTTTGGGGAGTTCTGGGAATCACTTAGAGAAAAATGTCTGGTGGAAAAATTAAGGAAAAAAATGATAAAGAAAAAACTGAAAATAAATACTAGCTAATAAAACACCAATTTATTTTTGTAAAGAGTAAAAACTAAACTGGTTTTTGTTTTTCTGAAAATTGAAAAAACTAAAACTGTAAGTGATTTCAAACAGACCCTTAGTTATTGAAGCCAACAACCTGCCACTGTATCATTGACATTCTAAAATTACTTCCATACCCAACGCCAGAAGGTTTATGCATTATCTAGATACAGCGAAGATAGCCTAGTGGCTCCATAATGTTGGTGGGGAATTCAATTGTCATGGGCACACATATTGAATGGTCTTGTTTATATACTAAATACTGCGAATGAAGTTATAAGGTACTTAGCTCTGAAATAAATGCGGTCAAAAAGATGGATATAATGATGGAGATGCTTTTTCAACCGGCTAGTATGTTAATTTAACCATTTGTTTCTAGCCAAAAGATCAACACTAGTTAGATAAGCATTCTTTTTAGAGCCAAAAAGGAGATGAAAATCACATGAAATGGTGAAAATAACATTTCTCTATAACTAGTTAGAGAGAGGATTTTGAGGGAAATTTCGATGTTAATGATCTTGTGGAATTTCTCTTAAACGTCTTCGTTTTGAGTCTTTTGGGTTGGATCTTAGGCCATGCGTGGATAGACTCCCTTTAACCGGTCTTAGAAGGTAAACTTAATATGATGCATATAATTTGGTGATACCATTTTTCCACTAAATAAAAAAAAGGACAATTAAATACAGGCTTATCATATTCCTCATTTGTATTGTTTTTTTCCCTTTATATTATATTGGATATGCATATCATTTTTTTCTTTCCTTTTTGACAAGTAAGAGAGATGCCGCTACAAAACTAGCACTACATCATTGACCAACGTAGGTATCAAACCAATGATAGCAGACTTCAGTGGTCGAGGTAGAATCTGATACCGGTGGTCAAGCCCACTTGTTGCTGCCTTTTCTCTTTCCAATGAATTTTGTGCCCACTTACTCCCCTTTCTCTTTCCTGTGCATTATGCATTTTAGGTCACATGAACGAAAATGCGAGCCTAAATTTTCTTTGGGATTGCTTAAAATAGATGTCATTTTGATTGGTTTGCAAGTAAAACTTACACAATAAAAGAAAGTGATATTTAAGCTCCAATTTTATTTTTTTTTGGTCAATGGTCCTTGTATTCATATAAGCTTAAACAAAAAATTACAATCTCTTCATCTATTTATAGTTTCCACAGTATCCCTGCTATTGTAAGTACATTATTCTGTCAAAAATTTTAGAGCATCCGGTCCCCATTCTTGGCATAGCAATTGGTTTTGTGCGGTTGCTGGGCTCTTCCTCTAGCTTAGTGTTCTATACTGTATCCATTGAGTAACCATATGCAGACCTCCTCTTACCTCAGCCTGTTTATGCTAAAAAATTCTAGCATTTTTCTCTAGCCAAATCCCATAGATAACCACAGCTACTAAAAGTTTACCAAGTCTGGCTTTGAGACTTTTCCCTCTGAGATGTTCAGTAAAATACTGAAGAAGTTCTTGCCATGACACCAATGGGATGCACATTTTCATTTTACTAAAGGCGGCAGTCCACATTCTTTTTGCATAAGAACATTGCACAAATAGATGATCTTCATTTTCAGGAGATGACTCATGCATAGCGCACACTAATCATCTGGAATCACATTCCAAGCCTTTAATCTTGTTTGTTCTTAATCCCTTTTTACATAACAGCCATAATATCATTGCACATTTGGTATGTGCCCTGTGAACCATACCGGTTTACACCAAGGAGTTTTTGGTGCTCTTCTTCTAATCCCTTCCCAAGCTATTTTGATAGTGAATTCACCAGTAGGGCACAATTTTCATAGTATTTGATCCTAATTGCCAACATTAGGTAAAAGATGGGCCAAAATGCTAGTTGCTCTTTTCTGAGTTCCTCAGATCTGCTGAGTGGTAACTTCCATTCATTGCCTGGATGATTTTATTTACTTTTGTAGTGATCTCCAATCCGGAGTCATAGATTATCCTATGCCCATATTGTTCAACCAGTGGTACTTCCAACAGCTATCTATCCGGTCATAACCATGTAGATGTACCATCCCCCACTTTATGGTGTATGGATTTTTTGAACATTTCTCTAATCTTCAAGATTTTGCACCAGGTCCAACACAGACCTACTGGTGGTTCGAATGTTCATAAATGATTACCTTTGGCACCATTTAACACATAGGGAATCCTTTTTATGGGCTAAATCTCATAGCTGTTTACACATTGCACCTTTGTTCCACTCATCAACTCTTTTGAGCCCCAATCCACCTTCATTTTTTGGAATGCAAAGGTCTTTCCAAGCTACTTTTGCTCATGTGCAGTTAACATTATTTCCATGCCATAGGAAGGCTCTTATCTTCGCTTCAAGTGCTTAATTATCCTTTTAGGAAATATGAAGATTGAACACCAGTACGCATGCATGCTACTTGGTATAGATATGGCCAATTGTAATCTTCTAGTATAAGATAGTGATTTTGTAGTCCAGCATAATATCTTCTTAGATAGTTTCTCCACTAAGATTTTGCAATCTTTATATTGCAATTTACTAGATATTAGTGGCACTCCAAGGTATGTGACTGGGAGTTTCCCCTTAGGAATTCCAATGATACCTACAATTAACTCTGCATTTGTTTCACCCACACCAGCTAGGAATATAGAGCTTTTGTTGAGGTTAGGAGATAGCCCTGATAGGTTTTTGAACTCATCCAAAGCTGCCTTGATAAGCCTGACTCTATTGTGTTCAGCTTGAGCCAAGAGAAACAAGTCATCAGCAAAGCACATATGACGTATTTGAAGCTCTTTCCACTTAGGATGGTAAGCGAAATTCCTGTGCTTAGCATATTCTTCCATGAGTTATGAAAATGTTTCCATTACCAATAGAAAAAGGTAAGGGGATATAGGATCTCCTTGCCTCAGACCTTTAGAGCTACCAAAAAATCCTTCCACATTTCCATTTAGAATCTAGTAATGGATATACATTGAATGATCCATCCAACAAACTTGGGGGGGGGGGGGACAACATTACTTCCATCATAGTTTTTAAAAACTCCCAGCCCACCAAATCATATGCTTTTTATAGATCCACCTTCATCACACATCTAAGTACTCCACCTTCATCACACATCTAGGTACTCCACCTTCCTTGTGATAGTTCTTGACAATCTCTTGCATAAGGACTATGTTGTCAGCAATGAATCTTTTTGCCATAAAAGCAGACTGATTCTTGCTTATCAACTGGGGTAGCACCTTCTTGATCCTTGCACATAGTAGTGGTGTCAATGGGCCGGGCTTGGGCCAGCCCGGGCCCAGCGGGCCTAAATGGAAACACGGGCCATACAAGCTTAGGGCCATAGAAAGCGGGCCAAACCCAAGACTGGGATATGGAGGTCCTGTCCAAACCCAAGCCCTAGGCCCTAACTTTAGGGCTTGGCCCGGGCCTTATTTAGTTTTTAATTTCCTGTTTTGTGTTACAAAAATATTAACCCGCGAAATAAATCTTCTAATAGGCCCTCATCATTTTATCCGGGCTTGGGACTGGCTGCGCCACAAGCAGGCGAAGTTACTTATTATTTTTTATTATTTTTCAAAATAAAGTGAGGAAAAATATTTATTCTATTTTTTTTTCAAGTGCATTGTTTATTTTAGACACACTTTTTCATGTGGCACAGTGAAGCTATAACTCTACTTGTATCAGATATAACTCTACTTGTATCAGGGGAACAAGAATACTATGAAAAATAGTTTGCGATGTTGAGGTCCTTTGAGGAAGTTGACTCTCTAGATTCTCCTAGTGTCATTGATGAAGAGCTAGACCGTAGAGAAGAAGCGCGGCATGAAAGAGCAATCAACATTTCTAATTGGGCAAATATTTTCCTACTTGCATTTAAGGTAAATTCTCCAATGATTATGAACTTGATCTAATATCTGATATATCATGCATGACCTTTCAGGTTCTTTGTTGTAGTCAACGCAATTATGTAAGCTGCTAGCCAATTTTATTGAAAATTTCCTGTGCCAAAAATCAAAATAGACGAACAAAGAAGTCTTCAGCTCTACTCAAAGACGTTCATCTGTTTCTGTTTCTCACTACTTCTTACATTTATTCCAATTCCAAAGGGGCCGTTTACATATGAGTTAGGCCCGAGTGACTGCATTTGCATATTCATAGACCTGGGATAAAGGAAATCATCTTAAAATATAGGTGAAAACCAAACAGGGCCATGGAGCAGGCCATTGGACCAGGCAAGAATTGAGCCAAGTCCAGACCAGCCCTAAAAAAAAGGGCCAGGCCCTAAAAAAAAAAAGGGCCGGTTTTGGGCCAGTCCATTTTTTAAGGCCTGACACGAGCCTTTTTAGGGCTGGGCTGGATAAAATTTTCAAAAAATTAGGCCTGGCCCTAGCCCAGGCCCAAGGCCCTACGGGTTAAGGCCGGCACTAGGCCAGGCCAGCTCGGGCCAATTTAGGGCCGAGTTGGGCCAGCCAGCAGGCGGCCCGACCCTTTTGACATCTCTAGCACATAGGATCTTAGAGACACTTGTAAATCACATTACAACATGCAATTGGCTTAAAATCCTTCATAGTGTTTCTATAGGGGGTTTTAGGTATCAGGGTCAATGTTGTACTATTAAAAATTTTGATACCTTTGCTTGAGTTTAGCATTTCCAAGACAGCAGTTGTTACCTCTTTGCCTACCACATCCCAATTCTGTTGATAGAATTCAACACTTTAGTCATCTGGACCTGGGGCCTTATTGGCTTTGAAAGAGAATATGGCTTCTTGAACCTCTTGCTCACAAATAGGTGCTATAATCATAGCTTGCTCTGCTAAAATATGTTTAGTGATCACATGCTACAGTCTAACTTTAGTTCCTTGCATCAAAGGCACAGGCCTGCCAAAAAATTTAGAAAAATGATTAATTGCCAATTGATGCACCTCTTTTGCACCTCTGATTAGTGAACCATCCTCAGTGTTTATTGCAAGTACTTTATTGTGGGCTCTGTGAATTTGCAATTCTTGTAAAAATAGGCAGTGTTATTGTCACCTAGATTTTAAGTATTTAATTTTGGCTTTCTGCTGATAAAAAGTCTCTTCAGTTTGGATCAAGTGATAATATTTTTTGTGTAGTTCTCTTTCTTTGTGAATCACAATAGTATTTGGTTGCTTTAAGAGTTCAACTTGCACCTCCTGAAGTTCCTTGGAAGTTTCAGTCACTCTAGTAGAGATATTTCTATATGCTTCCTTATTTAGTCTTTTCAAAACAGGTTTCAACTTCTTCAATTTGGATTTTAATTGATGACATGAATCTCCTTCAACCCTTTCATTCCATCCACTCTACAAAGCTTGATTAAACCTTCTACGCTTCATCCACAAATTGAAAAACTTAAGTGGCCTCTTACCTACATAAGATTCTTGCATAATGTTGATGAGAAGGAGTGCATGATCTGAGAGACTGGGCACATGCACTTCTGCCTGTGTGTTTGGAATAGCTCTCATCTATTCTTCATTTTGAAGTACTTTGTCCAGTCTGCACATTATGAGATCCTCCTCTCTATTATTGCACCATGTATAAAATGGACCTATGGTGGCCATGTCTTCCATGTGGTTATCATATAAGCATTGATTGAAGTCATGACATTCTTTGGAGTTTAGTCCATTCCCCAAAATTTTTCATTCTCAAATCTGACAACATTGAAATATCCCGCCATTATCCATGGGTAATTACCAATACAATTGGCATCCTGTGTTATTTGTTGCGACAATCTCCTTCTTTTCTCTCCCTTATTTTTTGCAAAAACAAAGGTAACATAGAAATTGCTTGCAGAATTATAGACTTTCACTTTTCCAATGATATTTTGGCTGGATCTATTTATCACCTCAATCTCAACATGTTTACTATTCCATCCCATCCAAAGTCTAGACATCCTTTTTTATTTAAACAATACTCAAATTTCCAATCTTTGCTCCACTTCCTTACAATTTTTGAATGTTTTCTTCCCTGATTTCTAAAAATCCCACTATTCCAGCTTTCTTTTGTTGTAATATTGTTTTTTACATCAGCCTACCTCACAGGGCTATTGAACCCTCTAATGTTCCAACTAGTTATCACTGTCATGTTGGTTTATTAGATATACCTCTACTGTCACTCTTCCCTGCTAATTGTTTACATGTTGTGTCTTGGACCTGTTTTCTGTGCAAACTTGGTGATGGTCCTTTCCCTTCTAAGATCAAATCATCTATACCCTCAGCAATTTCTAGAACAGAAAAACTGTTCCAAGTTACCACCACTTGTTTCTGTGTTTGACTGCCAAGATTTGAATTTTGTTCCATAACTTCCACAGTGGCATCCAAACCCCTCTCCGTCTGTAGTAGCATTTATCACTTGGATGACCAAATATTTTACAGTGAGCACATCTGTTTGGCATCCACTCATATCTAACTTTTTGCAGGATGATTCCTCCCCTAGGGCCTTTGAAAGGAATACTCTCAGGTAGATGCTTGTTAACATCCACCTCCACACATATTCAAGCATATCCTAATCTTTCCCTCAAGGCTGTAATATGATCCATAAAAATAGGCTTTCCAATTGTACTAGCAATTTTGCTAATCATTTTAGCAGACCAAAATTTTAAGGGAAGATATGGCAATTTGATCCATATTGGCACCAATTTTAGTTCTTCCTGCTTCAACGACGTAGAGGTGGTCCACGCTTTCACAACAATAAGTTTATTGTCAAAAAGCCTAGACCCTTCTCCAAAATAGTTTCCTTAGCTATTTCCAAATCAAATTTAATCAGAAAAATTCCTGCTTGGAGAATAAAAAGGACCCAAATTGCCTCCATTTCCATGGTAGGCATCCCTTCCTAACATGAGTTGGAGGTTTTGCTCCCATCACATACACAGCTACAATGTTTTTCCGTTTATTAAGTTCATCTTGAACATCTTCTTCTTAATATTCTACACCTTGTTGTCCATTAATTTCCTGTGGTTATATGAATTCCAAGCTTTGTTCCAACTTATATTCTCGGTTGGGTCTGGCAATTTTAGCATATGATCGATCCCATTGAATCTTTTTAATCTCATGGTTTTCTCTCGTCGAGGGTAAAGGTGGAAAGGAGTTTCCTGTTCTTGCGTCTATATTTTTAAGATGTCGTTTAATACTGACCTGCTTCATATTATTCTGCTCCACTAGCTCCTCAATATTATTTGATGATGTGGCACATACACCCGACACCTCAGCCGATGACTTGGTCTGTGAATCCTATTGCACTTGAGGCATACGCGCCCCCCAATTTGCTCCATTTCCTCCCATCATCAATGCATTTGGTGTTGGAGATTTATTCTGACGATCGTTTGTATGTCCGAATTGTGCACTGATTATTTCTTCTGACTAGGTTTCATCTTCTCCCATTATCAATGCATTTGGTGGGGAAGAGTAAATTTGTCGGATAGTGGTATTGTGCATAAATTGTGCTCTTCAACCCCAGATTTTCCTGTCTCAATTCCTCCGATTGCTTTCTTAATTGCTCAATCATGTTCTTTAGATTCATTTCCTCATCAGAATCTTAAATATGAGATTTTTCCAGGTTGAAGATCTGTAACATCCAACCGCCTATTCTATCCCAGCATTATTGTGACATCGCTAGTTTTGCAATTCTGAGTTCCATCTTTGCTTATTGCATGGATTCTTTTCCCACAAATTGTGTTGCTACAATATATTTCACAAGACCACGAAGACGGGAAGATCGTCGTGATGCTAATTCTTCTGCCATCTTCATTGTTGCTGCATTGTTTGCAGTTTTTTTTTCTTCCAGGAATTCTTACTATATATAACTCTCAAGTCCAATCCTGTTGGTTGCAACCTATTAACTCCTGTTAACCTTGTTATAATTAAGCTCCATTATTATGCTCAAGGACTTGAACGTGTCGCAACATGGCCACTTCATTGACAAAACTTGAGATAATATGAGGGAAGTCATATTTGAGCTTGACTATTAACCATTTGAACTTCAATTTCAACTCTAAAAGCGTTACTAGTGGTTTTGAATATATACTTTAGCAACAAAAGTGAGCTTAAAGAATTCATGATTCTGCCACCGGCTAACTTCGATCCCATTCCTAAAGGGAGAAGTTGTTTTGTCCATTATCTTGATACAAGATGCTATAATCCAAAGGCCCCATTCTATTAAGTGCTATTGATCAATTGCCACATGTATAGGTAATGTAAACAAGTTTATGATCTTGCTCATGTACTAAATGTTGGAAGTCTTACAAGAAAATGCATATACAACATTCAAAATGAAGTAAAAGATAATGCAACAGAGGGTTAGACTAGGGATGGCAATTGGACCCGTACCTGGCGGATATCTGCCCCGCCCCTCGTCTAAAGGATTGGATTTTTTAAACTATAGCCGTGTCATAGGGGGGTTTGGTATTTACTTTTATAACCCATAGCGGGTATGAGGTGGGTATGGGTATAAGTGTTTTTGCCCCGCTACACAACCCGACCCGCTCTTCTTTATATCATATTCAAGATTTAATCTCAACCGTTCATAACTCCTACGATATAAACTATAGAAAACCCCAGCCTCTTTCATCTTTCTCCCTATTCTTCTTTTCTTAAAGCTACCGTAAACCTTTAAGCAGGTCCACAAGATTCGGTCGCCTTCTGCCATTGACTTTTGTCGGTCGACGTTCGCCCTTCTGTTTATCAGCCTTTCGTCATCGCCTTCCGCTACACCCCCTGACCATGTCCTTGAGGCTAGGCTCTCAGCGTAAACCTAGCCTCATGCTCGTGAGATGAAGCTTCACAGGAAGAAACTCTATAAACATATGCATATGTTGGAGACCAGATAACCACTATCCACACAAATGCCTATTTTTCGATCCCCAGTCATCTCCAGAGACTCCCCACTCTAGTCGCGCAATCACAGATCTATCGCCGGGTTTATTTTTAAAAATATTTTCTTCCAATTTTCAGACTTTGTGATTGAAATTTAAATGGTAGCACGGTTCGGATCAGGTCGGGGTCGAATTACCCAAAAGGCCATCGGATCGTGGATGGTGTCATCATCTCCCAACTCAATGGCGGGGCGGAGTCATATGGTTGGTGTGGCGGGGCAGATGTGAATCTTATGAAACCCGCATCTAACCCGCCCCATTGCCATCCCTAGACTAGATCACTCTCTTAACGATCCCGTGCCGCATAATAGAAAATATGATGATTGAAAATAAAAGTTGATCTCACCGGTGATAATGGTAGTAAAAACTAAGCATTAATATGGATAGTCTAACAACTATACCTAAAACTCATATCACCCTCACTTGTCTTCACCCTTTGTGTCTTTGTGTGTGTGTGTGTGTGTGTGCAAGACTAAATCTCAAGCTCAAATTACTAATTAAGAGTCCAATGTGTATTCTCATATACTAGTTTTTATAAGAAACCAATGTGGGCAAGTAATTTTTAAAACGTTTAAGCATGTAAGAAAATAAAACTTTTTCGCTTTTATGTAATTTGGGACTAAAACATCTCACAAGTTTGTTGAAGACTCTAATATTTACTAGTGACTGACATGGATCCAGCTCGTCGACCCCAGCATGTGGTAACGACGACTTGCCGAGATATAACATGCTGAGATTCCTGAATATCACAGCTCTCAGAGCTCCTTAACATCAACTAGAAGAATCAATTTGCCTCCGTCTTCGCCATGGAAGCCATGATCCAACTAGGAATTTACTACTGCATCTAAAATGTGTTGGCACTAGTAAGAAAACAACAGCTGCAATATCAGCTATTACACAGTAGCGGAGCTGACCCCGGGGGTGGGTGGGTGGGCCGATGCCCACCTGCCATTCCATGAATTTTTTTATATAATGTATTTGACATTCAATAATAAAAGTGCCCACTTAAAACTTTTAAAAATAATCTAAAGAGATGTCTTGTTAATCATTTTATGCGCTAGAATATTTAAAATTTACAAAAAAATAGTATAAATACTGTCTTTTTAGTCAATTTAAATGCTAAATTTTCACACAAATGTGTAACGACCAAACATCAAATAAATAAAGTGAACAGATAAAAAGTATGTCTCTCTCTCTCTCTCTCTCTCTCTCTCTCTCTCTCTCTCCCTCTAAGGCCACTACCGTCTACCGACTAAATAATCTCTCCCCCCCAAGGCCACTACCGTCTACCGACTAAATAATCTCTCTCCCCCCCAAAGGCCACTACTGTCTACCAACTAAATAATCTTTCCCCCTCTCTCTCTGATTCTCACTATCTTCCGAGCAACAATCGGTGGAAATTGGCGATGGACGACGCCTCGGTCCCTTCACCAATTCACCGGCTTCACAGGCCACCCCTGACGCCAGCACCCCGCCACGGCCTCAACGCTCAACCAGTTGTCCACTTCCCTTCTCGGCTTCTCCTGTGTCGCTAATATGTAAAGTTGTTCTCCTTTCCTTCCTCACTCCTCAGTCCTCCAGACATCGGTCGGTTTAGCTCCGGTGTAATCTACGCACTTGTCGATTATCAAGTCCTCCCATTCTCCAGTCAGTCGTTCATGCCTCACGGCAGAACGACAGTCACCAATCGGCGACAATTTTGACATCAAAGAAAGGTAACATCGGTCATCGGTTTTGATTACATTTTTTTAATTCATTGAACAATTTTATTTTCTTAATTCTCACATCTCAATACTAGATTAGATTTGTATTTCAATTTCAGAATTTGGGAAATATTGCCTCATGGGATTTATAGCTTAGAATCTTTAGATTAGGTTTTCTAGTTGGGATTTGTGGCAATTGCTGCCTGCTTAGTAATCGTGGTGGCTAGATACCTGCTCAGTAATCGTGGGATTTGTATATTTGAGATTGAGATTTTTAGTTGAGATTTTTAATTCCAGATTGATAAAGTGGCAAGTACTGCCCATGGTGGCAATAGAGAATTAAGAATTGGCAATTGGCAATTGCAATTGGGGATTGGGGATTGGCAATTGGGGATTAGGGATTGGCAATTGCAATTGCACTTGCAGCAAGTGGCAAGTAGAAGCTTATAACTTTGGCCTTAATTTTGCCTGTCGCTACCGCAACTGTGGAAAGGACATTTTTCGCCATGAGCATTGTGAAGACCCGATTGCACAATTCATTTGGAGATGAGTTTATGAATGATTGTATGATTACTTATGTCGAAAAAAGTTGTTTGATGATATTCAAAATGATGTAATTATTGATCGCTTTCAGAAGATGCAATCTCGTCGTGGTCAATTGTAAAATTTCATAGTTCAAGTTTAATGTATAATTAATTTTTGTGATAATTTATTTTTCTGTATTTTGTGCCCATCTTGAATAATTATCTTGCATCCGCCGTTGTTAAGTACTTTTCTAGACTCTAAACTCTGAAGGGTGTTCCCCTTGTGATTTTCTTAGCTTACTTTTAGTCGCTTCATCAACTAAAGGTAATGCAGTCTCCAAAAGAGAAGTAACGAAAACCAGGAATAGTGCTACCGTTAGGGTTTATCCTAGAGATGTCAAATGGGTCGGGTGGCCCGTGGGCTGGCCCGGCCCATTTTTGGGCCCGGGCTTGGGCCAGGGCCAGGCCGAATTCTTTGAGAAACGGGCCCGGCCCTAAAATGGCCCGGGTTTGGCCCGGCCCGGCCCAGTTAGCCCCCCCTAATTTTTTCTTTTTTATTTTTTTGAAGTCTATTTTATTACATTATTATTATTTTTTGATATTTTGGATCTTTTTAGTTAAATTAATAGTTTTTGAGGTGTTATTGAATTCATATGATCAGTATTTTCTTTAACATACGCAAAGAAGTATGGGTGTGTGGTGACTGTGACGTGTTTTTGATGATTTCTGAGTGGGCTTTCATTTAATGTATTTTACAGAATTTGCTTTGTATTCTACATCACAAGTTAAGGGAATAATTATAAAAACAATTATCATGTATTCTAAACATAAATAAAAATTATGTATTCTTTTTGTTTCAAACCAAAAGAGGTGAATTGAATTCTAAATTTAATTTTATAAAGTGGGTGACGTGTTAAAGAGCCTTGAAGAATAATCTCATGTTTCTTTAAATGACCAAAGAATTTGAATGTAACTAGAAAATATGTTATTTTATCTTCGTCGATCTCGTTATTGTTTTTGTTTGATCTACTATATTTTTCTTTGACATTTACAGGTTTTACACCATATTACGAAAGAGATTGAATTTTGCACTTAAAATCAATATGTATGGGTTAGAACAACTAATTTTTGTACTTAATCCGTGATTAATGGTCAATCAACATCAATTTGCCTTTTCGAAAGGGGGTTAATTCGTGAAAAAGTGATTGTATACTCAGTGGTCTATTTACAAAAACTTTGCTCTTTGTTGAAGAAGAAATTTTTATAATAAAAAGTTGGGAAAAAAGGAAAAAAAAACTGGATTGGGCCCGGGCTCGGCCCAAGCCCGACCCTAAATATTGGGCCTAAGGCCTGGGCTTGGACTAGGCCCATATATCCCAGGTTTTAGGCCCGACCCGGCCCGTTTTTCATTTGTGAGGCCCGACCCTGAACCAATTTTATTAGAGGCTCGCTGGCCTGAGCCAGGCCGGCCCAAGCCCGACCCGTTGACGACTCTAGTTTATCCAACTTGAGATATGGTGCCCCATAATCTGTCTCATCAGCAAAAGGTACAACGGTGATTAATTGGGCATCATACCAGATACCTTAGTCTCGAGCAACGTGGATCTGACTTTCATGGCAGTTTTGTGGATGTGGCACACGAATCTAGGGCATCCACATTATTATCTTCATAATGCGTGCAACCTAGAAAGAGCCTACAATAAGCTGCCCACGTCTCTTCACGGCAGTTATGATGGAGAAAAATACCAGTTCATATCGCATGGATTGGGATTATAAAATTTTCAATTAAATAATGATGTACTCCATATTCAAGTAATTGAAAAATCTGTTTAAATTGTGACGTTGCGAATAATTAGTGATCAAGATCTGATTATGAGTTATTAGATGAAAAAATAAATAAATTATAGTTACCAAGATCTGATTATAAAGTTTAATTATGATAATCATGATAACATTGTTGGACTCATTTTTTAACTTAATTTTTTAGAGTAAGATGTTACTTAACATGAGATCAGAGCTCTTATTAAGGTATTGAATTCAATTCTTAACAAGTCAGTATCATTAAACAAAGTGCTGCTAAAATTGTCACTCATATTTTTAAAAGAATGTCGCTAGCAATATTTAGTGATCATTAATAGCCATTGTTTGGTGTGGTATGCTATTCCTAATATCAAGGTTGCTGCCAAAAACTTTTCAAAATAAGTGGCTATTGAAAATGCCTCTTTTAATGTCAGAACAGAAATAAAATGGTTGGTTAACCTTATACTAGTTCTGATTCAAAGCATTACATTTTTTTAAATTAAATTATTCGACATCTTTCTACTCATTTTGATTTATAGAAAAATGGTATTCAGATAACATAGGGTTATATTCTTGTATTTTATAATTCATTAATTGTATATTAAAATCTTGATGGGAATATACGAGAAGCCTTAATTGTCCAGAATTAGAACTCGCCCTTAACTCGGTTCGTTGGTTTCACGAGAGTGGGAGAGGGTCTTTTTTTCCCTTGCTTGTAGTGCATACCAAAAAAATAAAATAAAGAACTTATGATATTGTATTTATTTATTTATTCATTCAGCAGATAAAATAGTATCACAGGTCACCTTTCGCACACATCCCCCTCCATGTTCTTGTGCGTCAAAGAACAGATAAAATAGTATCACAAGCCTAAAAAGATTTATTAAAAAGTAGTTAGCGGCGCCTTGCTTTTTTGAAGACACGAACCAAAGACCTTTAGTAACGTGTTAAGGTTCTGCTTGGTACTATATAAGAGTATTAAGGAAGATGATGTGCACTGTTCTTGTTTAAGCAGCAAAACAAGCAGTACGAGAGAAAAAGAGAAACATGTGGAAGCTTATACTCTCCGAGAGTGGTGATGATCACTCAAAGCTTAAAAGCTTAAACAATCATCTTGGCAGACAGTTTTGGGAATTCCACCCCAACCTTGGAACTCCCGAGGAACGAGCTCAAGTCGAAAAAGTTCGCGAAGTGTTTCACAAGAATCGGTTCCAAGTTAAACAAAGTTCTGATCTTCTGACGAGATTGCAGGTGAGAGTTGAGTTGAAAAACTGTTTTCTGCACCAAAGTCGTTGCTATGTTTCTAACTCTTGTGGTTGTACATAGTTTGGGAGAGAAAATCCATCGGAGATGAAGTTACCAAAACAGGTCACAGTAGGAAATGAGGAAGATGTAAGTGAGGAAGCAGTGGAAACCACGTTAAGAAGGGCTTTAAGATTCTTCTCAACACTTCAGGCTGAGGGTGGCTACTGGCCTGGTGATTATGGTGGCATTTTGTATCTTCTCCCGGGCATGGCAAGACTGATCTCTTCTTGCCTTTTAATTTACTTCATCTATTATGGTGCTATATATGTGTTTATCAACTCAATTGATTTTTTCTACAAATTAATAGGTTGCTAATTCGAGAGTTTTCTGGTTTTCTCCGTATGACAAGTTGATCGAGTACCTAGTTGGAGATCGTAATGATTTTCGTATTAAATCTGCTTATTCCGAACCAACTCAACCATTCAACTTTAATCTTGCTCTAAGAACTCACCATCCATACAGTATTTTTTATGTAGTTGCAAGTCCAATAACCAATTAACACGTTACTCTATACTGCGACTTATGCCTTCGATGTTGAAGCATTTTCTTCATTGTATAGGTAATTGGCCTGTCCGCAATAGGCGCCTTACATTCAGGTTTGTCGCAAGAACATCAAAGGGAAATTTGTCGCTATCTGTACAACCATCAGGTATATATTTTACGCATTGGAAATTTTCTTGCACAACTAGATTTCAAGGCAAGATGATGTAGATGCATGTAACCTTCGACCGGAAGAATGTTAGTATATACTTAGTGAAGAATGAAACTCGAGAGGAAAAGAAAAAAAAAGGTCCTTATAAAGAGGAGAACGGCCATTTCTTGAGTTACCTGTACACGAAGTTGTGGTCTGGTGTGATATATATATGTTGATTTTCCTGCACAAAATATTGTCACTTGACGATTTTAGTGGCACGTATTTGAAATACCTAAACACCACTTCCAATATTTGTCTCTACTCTGTCATTAAAAAGTTTGCAAAAAGTGAAACGACGAGTTTTTGTCACTGCAAAAGGGATAGCTTCAAGAGGGGCAGGAGCAACAAAAGTCCGTCTATTGTCATAAGCTCAGAAGTTTTCGGTGCACCAAACCACCAGCACTTCGCTGTTGCGACCAATACTAACTATCGGATAAAACAACATACAGTAATGCCCACAACTTAAGATTAACTTAAAGTGGATAGTAGTGACGGGGCAGCTTGGCAGACGCAGGGTAAGAGGCAATAGCTAGTGACGCTAGTTGAACTTAACTATTGAATTTGCAGAATGAAGATGGAGGCTGGGGATTTCACATAGAAGGACCCAGCAGCATGTTCAGTACAGCCCTTAATTACGTGTCATTGAGGTTGCTGGGAGAAGAGATGGATGCTGGAAATGGAGCCATGCAGAAAGCAAGAAAATGGGTTCTTGATCATGGTGGGGCTACGTGCGTTCCATCTTGGGGAAAACTGTGGCTCTCGGTAAGTGTATCTTTGTGGCAGAATTGAAGACTCGGAATTTATCATCTAGATACCCTTAATTAAGTTGAAAATTTGGAAGCACTTAACTTGGATTTCCATTCAAATCACCATTATCATTGTTAACATGTTTTTCGTTTTTGCAATCCTAATTGGTATATTACTCTTATAATTTTCTCGTATTATACGGTAAAAATCAAAGGAGTCAGCAGTTTTGATGGTCGAAAATTTACTAGGTACTTGGCGTTTATGAGTGGAGTGGTAACAACCCTTTGCCACCAGAGATATGGCTTCTTCCATACTTTCTTCCCATACATCCAGGTCTACTTCTTCACACCAAATGCTGTATAGATGTGTGAATTATTGATGTTTATACATGCTACATGGACATTTGATTCGTTAAAGAACGTTTTTATTTGGTTTTGTGGTTCGATTTAAGGATTACATATTATGCTTTGAACATGCTCTTAAGACTGGCTTTTTTATACATTCATGAGAACTAGTTGCGCCAATGGATAGGGCGATTTGGCAAAAGCAAGTCTTTCACGCACATAAACTCGAAAGGACCGGAGGCAAAAAACCCAAGTACGAAGCACCATTTAAAAACTAGCCCAAAAATGAAGGATAAAAACTATAAGTTACCCTATTATCGTCTAATCTTATCCGTAGTAATTTTTTTTAAGGTAAGGCACTTTAAGTGGGCCGGCAATTTACGGCTTCAAGAAAATTGTTTTTAAAAGTGCCACTTTGCTGAAAATGTGACATTGTAATCTAATGATAGGTGTTTGAAATACCGCCTCAAAATCTGTGGCTTATGCAAAAAAAAAAAGACACAATTGACTTTAGAAAATGACCAGAATAAGCGTCCTTTGAGTAATATTTGTCATAGTTGACATGTCATAACATAGGAGTTTGTACCAGGATGAGTGGAAGAAAATCGTTCAATTAGGCAACCACAACTAGTCATGAACAAATGCTTAATTTAATATGGTTGTGTCTAATACAGTACATGATATTGAACTGAGCAATTTGACCAATACAGATATGTTTTTGACATTTTCTTATTTATGTTAAACTTAGATTGCTTAGCTCAAAGAAGTTTAGAAAATTCTGTGTTAATTAATTTTATGTTTGCGTTTGGACATTCCAGACAGAATGTTTGAAGGTCTTTTCCTGGGTATAGCCTTTTTATTCCACAATGTTTTTAGCTCTTACGGAGAAAAAGGACCCTTTTCTAAAAGAAATTTGTTTTGACATCAAAATATTGCTACTTTATGTAATTTGATGACAGCTTTTAAATGGATACTGAAATGTTTAATTAGATAATTAGAAGTTCATGAAATGAATTACAAGGTAAAGCAATTGATGCAGGGCGTATGTGGTGCCACTCTCGGATGGTGTATCTCCCTATGTCATATCTCTACGGGAAAAGATTTGTAGGGCAAGTGGACTCCACAATCTTATCACTAAGGAGAGAACTTTACACACGCCCCTATCATAAGATCGATTGGGACATGGCAAGAAACGAATGCGCCAAGGTACACAAGCACATGCATACAAATGCATTTGCATATACGTTTTTAGATATACCAGTAAGGATAACGTGCTTTACACGTTATATAATAATTTGAAATAAAAATATTATTAATCTTGATAAAAAACAATTAAAATTAATCAATTTGACTATTATAATTAAACTATAACAATAAATCAGTTGTTAACTGCTATTCAAATACTCGAAATATGAAATGTTAATTAAACATGGTCTTACTTTCAAACTTGAATTTTTCACCCCAATTAACACCAATATTTTTTACTATTTATCATACTTATTTCTTTCGTCACATCAAGTTACTGCTAAAGAGAATCATGACTGTTTCATATAATACCTCGTTATCAAAGGTACACTGATATTGCAGTTAGTCTCAAACATGTTCCATAAATATCTAACTCTCATGATATACTGCAAGATTGATTGTGTAGTGATAAAAGTAAAAAAAAATATTTAGAAATAATTTTCTGTAATATGTTTTGATAGCATATATATAAGTCTAGGAAATGAAATTAAGAAGAAGTATGAATTATAGTAAAGTGATATTAACAAAAGTTTAAAAATTAATCTGAAAAGGATTATCGAAAATAAAGTTTCTAACGGGAAGAAGTTAGACTATAACAAAGTTTAAAAGCTTAAATGTTGCATCTTTAAAATCAAGAATCAAGCGAACTTAAGAGATTTAGCACGACACATATAAAAACTGAACTACTCAGGCAACAAATTTAGTAGCCCTAACTTTCAATGATCTTTTCAAAGTTTTTCTATCTTTGCTTTTAGAATTTTGACACTTTTTTCCTTCAAGTAATGCCACTAAAGTTCAAAATATCATCAGTTGGATATTCAATATCATTTAGTATCCATCTTGTTTCTTTTTGTTCAGTGATGACCATTTATTGTAGCGATGATTATTCAGGATCAAAAAAATATTACCCATGACACAAGATTTTGAGAGTTAAGAAAATTATAGGCTTAATTGCACCCATGACCTTGAGATTAGAATAAAATTACATGCATGTCCATTAAGTGGAATAATAGCACTCATGTCCATTAACCTAACAAAAATATTGAAAGATAAAAAGACCAGTTTGCTCATCACCTAGGAACACAATTCCTCAAATGTCATTGCTCATCCCTTCATCTCCCCATACAGCCCCACCACCATCACCCCTTCACACTTCTTCAGCCTTAACACACACAAGTGTTCCTGCACACACACCCCCACAATCGGCCACAACCACAGCCATCCATTAACTGTTCATCAACGTTTTTACCTTTCTTCAGCCTTCTCACCCCAATAAATTGTCAAAACTTTCTCACTCCAATCACTTGCAGCAAACCATCACGATTCAACAAATGAAAATGAAAATGCAAATTTGGGGTTCCAAATCTAGAAGAAGGTGGATAAGATTGTTGTTTGTGTCAACCCAACACCACAGTAGCCGCTGCCATTAACCACCATCAGAGCAGCTTTTCATAACCACTAACCAACCTACCACTACGTCCAATCAGGGTACCACCACCTGAAATCCACCCTCTACAAACCACAATCACCATCAATCAGCTTTCCACAACCCACCACACCTCTAGTTAACAGGCCTACACACATGTACACACACTCAACCAATGTTATAGACTAATGACTAATTTGGTAGCTTTGAAATTGGCATGTTTATGTTGCTGCCGAGGACGTTTATGGTGGTTAGGGTGTCTGGATGGGGTGGGATATTGTGGAGGTCGATGTTCACCAGCACTGGGATAAGGTGGGTGAGGCTGAGCCAATTTGCCAACTTTCAGGCTGAGTGCCTGCCGAGAAAAATGATGTGGGGAGGTGAGGGGAGAATTTGGACCGAAAGCCTAATTTGAAAATTTAGGATTTGTAAATTTTTAAATTTTATATACCTTCTAGACTAAAATGAGGGCAGTATTGATATTTAAAAAATATGTATTGATGACATAAGCAAAAGAATATATATTTTTTAATAGATCAATAGGGCTTTACCTTTTAAAACTTTGTCATTGATTGTAATGTCACCCTAACCTCAGGGACATGGGTTATTTTGATGTTGATAATTTTTAAAGTTTTGTTTTGATAGAGTTTTCTTCAAAAGTGAACTGAGTCTTAGCATCATATTTATAAGAATGGGTTAGGTTCACTCCCATATTTTTTATCACTTAAAAATGCATTAGTGAACTTTTAATCTCTTTAACAATAAATTATTTATATTGAGTCAAAAAATTATAGTTTAGTCTTACCTTCTGAAAAGTAAAAAAATACACTTAATTGTTGTAAAATTTTTATTTTTAAAAAGGGTATTTTTAGTGAAAAATATCTAGCCCTTTTAATCCCTTGAGATTATATTATACGCTGGAACCAAATCTTTACCTGTTTTGATTATATTCATAGTGTTTTGTCACTACAAGATGCATTAGTGAACCTTTTTAGCGTCAAAATTTTTAAGTCAGCCAAAATGATAGTAATTTAGCCTCACCTTTTAAAAAGTCAAACTATTTAGAAAAATTTTAAAGTTGAAAAGAATAGTTTAAGAAAAAAATTAGTTAATTAATTCCTTGCGTATCAAAACTTGAGAGTTTTTAAGCTAAAATAAATTATTAATCATTTGAGCCGAAATAAATTGGAGTCATTATCAATTAGATATCATCTAATCCTATCACTTATAAGTGCAAAACATATGAATACAATAGCTATATGAATTATATATAACCATGTAAATATATGGTATTCGGAACACAGTAGATCATAGAAAGACAATAATCATAGGAAGGATATGTTGCTATGCAAATAAGGGTATTCTAATAGCTCTAATATGAATATAAGATTATGTACTTGTCATGAACTAAAGCTATAATAATCTAGCGATTTATATGCATTTAAAATTTTTAAAGCTCCACTTTTACGATAACTTTGTTACACTAATATGTATCTGCAATTGAAATTTAGAATTAAAATTCAGTTATATAATAGTTTTAATGTATGAATATGTTTGCATTGAAATACATATACATGCAAAATTATTGAAATTTGAAGGATACACATCAACATATAATTATGTTATACAAAATTAAAAAATGATTGAAGTTTCTGACAAAATATTTATTTAGTGTAAATAGATTATCTTTATCCTTAAAAGATGTAGAAAACACATTATCTGCAAATTGTAGTAGCCCAGAGGTATTTTACTCAATAATCGAAATTGATGGAGAAGATGTGGTAGCTCTAAGGCATTTAGCTTTAACGTAAATGGTGGTTGTAGGTTTTGATAAAAAAAAAAACGGTAATAAAAAACATACAGGAGTTCAAGGATGATCTTATAGGTTTTTATAATTTTTTTTTCTTTTTTACTAAAAGACAAAACAATTCTAACTAAAGTATAGATTTCTATAAGGGTGTTCTAAAGAAATATGCTTGATATCTTAAAAGAAGCCAGATGCACCCCTATTTTTTTTTTTTTAACAAAACTCTAATTCAAAATGGGTATTTGATGGGAAAAAAGTTTTAGTAAAAAACACCCATAATCAATACCAATTTTGGATGAAGGCTTCAGTTTCAAAAGGCATCTTAAAAAAAATAGCCATTTAACTCTATTCTGGATTACATATGAATTTTGAAAATCCTAAAGAACTCCACGGCTTCCTTATACCAATATGTGTGTATTCAAAATCTTGAATTAAACCTCAGGTTTACAATAGTTTCAATGTACTAATATGTTTGTATTAAAATCTATATACATGCAGAATAATTCAAATGTGTAGCATAAGCATCAACATACAAATATGAAATAAAAAATTAAAAAGGATTGAGTTTCTGACAAAATATTCAATTTAGTTTAGGTATATATCATTTCTCGAAAAAGGCTATCAAAAACTCTGCAAGTTTCTTTAATCAAAATTAAGGTGCTCATTTGATTGATTTTGATGCTAGTAAGTTATATGGTCATATTTTGACAGGATTTTCTTTAAAGGTGAATAGAAACTTAACATCATATTTGTGCAATTAGACTAGATCCACTCCCACATTTTTGTCACTTAAAGATGCATTAGTAAACTTTTAACATCTTTAGTAGCAGTTTATTATTTAGCTAAAAATATTGTAGTTTAGACTCACCTTCTTAAAAGTAAAAAATACATTTAAACCTTTTACTTCTAAAAAGGCAAATTTTTTAATGAAAAATATTTAGCCATTTTAATCTTTGAGATTATTTTATACGCTGGGCCGAATCCTTATCCATTTTTGTTATATATTCATAGTCTTTTATCGCTAAAGATGCATTAGTAAATCTCTATAGTGTCAAAATACTTTAGTTAGCTAAAACGGTTGTAATTTAGCCTCATCATTTAAAATGTAGAAATATTTAGAAAATTTTTAAACTTAATAGAATATTTAAGAAACAAATATTTAGTTATTAATCCATGGAGTAAAATATACGAAGACAATAGCTATATAAAAAATATGTTATCATATAAATATATGATATCTCGGGATACAGTGGATCATAGAAAGACAATAATTATATGAAGACTACTTTGTCATGCAAATAAGGGTATTCCAATAACTCTAATACGAAGGTAGGATTATGTACTTGACACAAACTCAAATTATAATTAAGAGCAAAATTTATGATCCAGAGATTCTTATGCATTTAAAAATTTCTAAAAAAAACTTCAATTTTTCGATAGCTTTCTTACATCAATATGTTGGTAATTGAAATCTAGAATTAAATTTCAGTTTTATAATAGTTTCAAAGTACGAATGTGTTTGCATTGAAGTATACATATGCATGCACAATAATTTGGAATCTGTAGCATACGCATCAACATACAAATATGAAATACATAATCAAAAGAAGATTGAGTTTCTAACAAAATATTTAATTTAGTTTAGGTAGATTATGTTTATTCTTAAAGACTATAGAGAACATTGTTCTCTACAAGTTGTTTTCATGAATCAAAATTGATGGAGAAGATGTAATAGCTCTAAGGTATTTAGTTTTAACGTAAATGGAGATGATAGTTTTTGATATAAATTTTTTCAGTAATCAGAGAACATGCAGGGGTTCAAGGGTGATTTTATAGGTTGTCACATGTTTTTTTTTCTTTTTTTATTAAAAGATGAAATAACTCTTAACTCTAACTAAAGCATATATTCCTATAAAGATGTTATAAGGAAAGATGTTTGATATCCTAAGAGAAGCCAAAAACACCCTTACTTTCTTCACGACACTCTAATTCAAATTGAGTATTTGATGAACAAAGAAAAATGTTCGAGTAAAAAACACCCATATTCAACACTATTTTTGTATGAAAACTTCATTTTAAAAAGGGCATTTTAAGGGAGACAAAAAAAGGATTAGCCATTTAACTATAGTCACGATTACATATGCATTTAGAAAATCCTAAAAAAATTCAGATTTACGGTAGCTTCTTTGTATTCAAAATGTAGAATTAAACTTCAAGTTTACGAACATTTCAATGTACTGGTACGTTTAAATGTATTAAGATTCATATGCATGCAAAATATTTCAAATTTGTAGTATACGCATCAACATACAAATATGAAATACAAAATTAAAAAGGATTGAACTTCTGACAAAATATTAAATTTAGTTTAGGTAATTCAAAGTTATTTCTTTAATCGAATACGATGGAAAAGATATAATAACTCTAAGGTAGTGTAGTTTAACGTGGATGGAGGTGGGGGATTTGATATAAATTTTTTCAATAATTAAAGAGCTTGCATGAGTTCAAGGGTGATTTTATAGAATTTTCATAGGATTTTTTTAAAAAAAAAAAAGTCAAAACAACTCTTTAATCTAAGAAAAGCATATATTCCAATAAAGATGTTTTAATGAAAGAGGTTTGTTACCATATGAGAAGTCAAAAACACTCTTATTTTTTAGTCACACTCTTATTAAAAATAGATATTTAATGAAAAAAAAAGTTTGAAGTCAAAAGTCAAAGCAATCCTTAATTCTAACTAAAACATATATCCCAATAAGAGTATTTTAAGGAAAGAGACTTTATATCCGATGAGAAGTCAAAAACACCCTCATTTTTAAATAACACTCTAACTTATAAATGATATTTAATGAAAAAAATATTATAGGTCAAAAACACATTTACTCATCCTTAATCTTTTATGAAAATATCAATTAGAATATAGTACTTTAAAAAAAGAAAAGATTAATCATTTAATCTCATACGTACTTTTGTATATGTATAGATATAGATTTAGATATAAATATTTGTATGCATGTATATTTGTATGTGTATTCCCACACACATCTATTTGTTGTATATACACAAACAAATACACCCTCATGTATGCGAGTGTGCGTGTGTTGCTCATATACCTTACACTTTTCTGCTCCTACATCCCAATCAGCACTCGGTGTGCTTGTTTACTAAGATTAAGACATGATTTTGCAGGAAGATCTATATTACCCACATCTAGTAATACAAGAAGTGTTGATGAATGGTTTAAACAAGTTCATAGAACCTCTTCTAATGACATGGCCCTTCTCTAAGCTACGAAAGAAGGCACTAAGCACTGTGATGGAACATATCCATTATGAGGACGAAAGCACTCAATATGTGTGCATTGGACCCGTAAATAAGGTATCTATTTTGTTTCACCATACACGGACACACACAAACATCTGTTGATCATCTCTCTCAAAAGAAAAGAGCTCTAGATAGCCCTACATTAAAGGTTTGAAGGTTAAAATCTTTTCAGCTTTGATGTGTACAGAGTTAGACCTACATGCCATGTCAGTGCATCTATACTACTTATTAAAGAAAAACTTGATTTGGTGTGACACCTTTTTTGTGTTACATAACTACCAACATACAATGATGACATGTGGCATTACATGAAAACTTTTAAAAAATGATACAAAATAAAAATCTTAGTTGGTAACTACCTACAAAAAAATGTTTGGACAAGTTAAAATTCATCAAAAAATCTAGTTAAAAAAATTTAAAGGCCAAGTTCGATACTACAATAATATTTTGCTAACTTATTTTTGGACACGTATGGCTAACTTATTTTTCACTTATTTAAGATTCATGTTACTAAATATGATAATAAACATGTATACGTGATGATTGATATTTTTTGAACAAAATTTATAATATTAATTTTATTTTCGTGCACGCATCGCGTACGTGTGCCACTGGTGACTCGTGAATATAAAAAGAAGATCTAGTTTAATTTGGTGCTCTCTATGTGCAATTAGTTAAACACTTAAAGCCTAGCAGTGGATTGCCTGCAAAGGAACTGCAGATTAATTTGTTACAAAGAGAATCATCTTCAAAGCAAATGCAGTGGAGGGCCACAGGCCAGAGCAGCCAGTTAGCATGGGGATCCCAGGTGCCATCTCTCATGGGTTTCTCTGCTGACATGAGGATGCGCATGGTGTTACCGCTCTCGCGGCATTCCCTTCGCAACCTCCTGTGGATGCTACTCATTGAAAAGTGTGCCGATGGATCGGCTGAATTGGGTGGGTTGGTGAGCCTATTAAAAAAAGGGTTAATTACTCACGGCACCCCTGAGTTTTGTCCTAAATTACATACAGACCCGTCTATCTTTGTAAATTACACTCTGCTTCTAAGATCTAGTTTTTTTTAACGGTGTTAACGACTGAACATAAAAAGATATCTATGCCCTTGTATATAAGTACACATTGTCTCTTGAGTTTTGGAGAGAAATTGAGAGGTTGGCTTTTGGGTTACAGGCTTTCATTATATTCTCTGCATTTACAGCATACAATTTTGATGTCTTTTACATTTTTTGGTCTTTTTTTTGCAACTGATCGATGGTTCCTTGCTCATTTTTTTTTTTTTACATTTTCATGCATCTGCGTTTTCCCTTCCCCGTCCCCGTGGTTGTGCAATTGCGATTGGTGGAGGTTGGGCATTTGGTGGCGGGGCATGGCGGCTGTGGGTGGTTTGATTGATGGGTTATCGATTGGAGGCGTGAATGGACGACAAGCAGTGGTGGTGGGATTGGACCGACACCGGCCGTAGGTGACCCTGGGCGTGTGAGATTGTATATGTGTGTTTTGTAGCCCTTGGGAACGGGGATCGGTTGTCGTTGTGCCGGTGTTGATTGTGGATGGGTATTGGGTGGGCGACTGATTTAGGCAGCGAAGGTGTCACCTGTAATGGCCCTTGGTGAGGTTGGAGGCCTTGGGTGCGCCAGTGTGGTTGTGGGTGGTCGTAGTTTATCTTGGTGGGGAGGTGGTGGCCAGTGGTGGTGGGTCGTGGTGATGGGGAGAGTTGATTGGCAGGGACAGTGGGTGGTGCTGGAGGTGTGGGTCTTGGGTGGGTGGTTGTCGTTTGGAGGTAGAGGCCGGCGTGGTGGATCGGTGTGATGAGTAGATACGCAAGGGCAGTGAGTGAGGCCGGCATGGTCACCGGGATGTCGCCGGAGGTGTGTCGGAAGGTGTCGTCGGCAGTGATGGATGATGATGTGCAGCAACCCTGTTTGTTCCTGCATTATTGGTTGTACAGTGTGAAGTTTTGGTTGTAAAACATGCATTGTTGGCTGTACAACATCACTATTGGTAAAAGTTAAAAAAAAAAAGATATAATAGAAGAAGAAGAAGAAGAAAAACCTAAAGGGCAAGGGGGTATTTATTCAAGAAAGGGAGGGCAGTTTGGGGATGAAAAATCCAAAAAGTAAGGTGTCAGAGAATCTTTAGACAGAGTTAGAGTCCTCGTCAATTTTGTGGGGCTCCGTGAAATGCGGGTACAAACCTGAAGGGAGCGGAGTGTAGTTTTCAAAAGATAGGGGGTCCGTGTGTAATTTAGGGTAAACCTCAGGGATGCCATGAGTATTTAACCCTTAAAAAAAGCTTTCGTTGGATTTAAGGACAAGTTTGTGCCTGGGCTACAAGGCCCTAAAATGTACGAGGCAGGCTCCCAGTCAAGAAATTTGTGGGATGCCTCCAGTCGAAGTGCCAATCCCTACGCGTTCATTAGCAGGTGTCATGTGGGATTTAGTGAGGTGGATTTAGGCTGCGGGAAGCCTGCAGGGATGCAGTGAGGTGGATTTAGCTGGTGATATTGACGCTTGAATTGGGTGACCTATATAGAATATATAATAAGCGAAGCGAGAAAGATATTGATAACTTTTTTACACGATACATCATTTCTTCTTTATATGACACGTAATCAGATCCTTATTTTAAGATTATTTAACTTATATATTAGTAAATCGTATTTAATATAAAAACCAATTATAATAATTTCAAAACTCTACCTAATCAATATACTAATCTATTAAGACTTATGGTGTGTTTGATAACACAATTAAGCACTTAAAACTTAAAATTTTCAATTATTTTCAATTAAGTGTGTTTGATAACTCTAAATTTTGTATCACTTAAAAATTTAATTTCTATCAAAAATAGACTAAAATTTTAAGTCAGGTGGACTTATTTAATGTTGATCACTTAATTCTAAGTGAGATGGTTAAAAGTTATCCAACATATTTTTGCATAAAAATAATAATTGCCATCACGTGTTACCTCATTTAATTTGCTGGTAACTCCGCCTCCACCACAATACGACCACCACCACAATCATTATTTCAATTTGCTACCACCACGCACCACAATTACCACGTCCTAGTCACTATCATCACCACCACAACGACACCGCCACCTCCATCATACCGTCGTTGTTGTCACCACGTCTATTTTGGCCAAAATTATTTAAAGATCCACAACACTATAATGATTGCCATGACCGCCATGATGCCACCTAATGTTATCATTATAATTATCAACATCACATCTTCACCCACCATTGCCGCCACCGTCACCACCATTACTCCATCGATACGATTTTAGCCCCCCCCCCCCCACCCCCTCAAAAAAGTTATAAAACACATAAACAAATGCATAATTTTGATAAAATGGATAAATTTAGGAAAATTAGACTAATTAGTAAATTGTAGACAAGTTATAAGCACTAAATCTTGATTCTGCTTGTAATGTAATTGATTGTAACTATGAGCATGATTATTGTGCGAATTCAATAATAATGGTTGATTAATGCTCGCCCTTTAATGTTAGCCTAATATAATGATATTTATTATTCTTTCAAGCTCATTATAGTTATAGGTATAACTTGAAATATTTTGGATTATAAAGGTTGTATTATGTTTTGATAAAATAAGTATCTTTCATGAGAAACTATTAAATGCCCTTAGCAGATATAAGAACTATACTTGGCGACAAATAGTAATCATAGAAGATGCAGAAAATAATTTCAATACTGCAAAATAAGGACACATCATCTTAATCAATTGAACATTCTTACTAGTAACTGCTTACGAGGGTTGAAAAAACACATATATACGAAATATTGGATATTATGTGGTTGTTCTGTTAAATTTATTTTGTAAAAAGTAAAAATTTATTTGAAAGTGATAAGGTGTGTGCATAAGTCCTTTTAAATTTGAAATGTAACTTTATTTCTTTTAAATTTCTACTTAATCGTTATAATAACATTAGGAACATGTACATATAACACCTTAAAAATTCTCTGAAATTCAAAAGGGATACGTGATAGCGTAACTATCTTTAATTACAACTACAATAGTATTTGCTATTTATATATTACACCACCATGAATATTCTACTATCATGGCTATTTTACTACTCTAAGTGCTAGGTCAATATTTAGTTAAAATAGTAGTTGACAACTTAAAGCAAAGGCATAAAGAAGGCAAGTAAACAAACATCTATATTCAAATATCTCATAATAATTGCACGCAGCCTAATCAACCAAAAAGTGTTATTTAATAATCGAAAGTTAGGAGTAATGCAAGTGAATTCATTGTTTAATATTTTACTTAAGCTAGAAATTGGGCCTAGGGCTAGGGCCTGGACCGGGCCTAGCATTTCTCCTCAGCCGGCCCGGCCCGGTCCGGCCCGGATGGCTGCCTCCCTGGCCCAGCCCCGGCCCGGTTTCGCTTCAAGCCTGATGGGCCCGGGCCGGGCGGCTCAAGCCCGGCCCGTTTGACATCTCTAAGGTGGAAGGTAAAAATCTTCTCAGCTTTAGTCTAATGCTCGGAAAAGACACGTAAGGTTTGATTGATTAATACTCCGGTCTATCTTATCTTACATATATATATATATATATATATATATATATATATATATATCACGTAGAATTTTTTGAACTTTATCTTTGTGACAATTAGGACTTTTTAAGAGTCTTCTCCTTCTGACACGTAAGTTTCAACTTTGTATGTGATAGTCCCCTAACTCAGTTGGTCTCTTTATTCAGAGTCCAACTCTTTTGAATTAAATATATAAAATTCAAGAATCCTATTTGTGTTGGTATTCTTTTCTATATCTACTCTATTTAACTCTTTACTATAATTTATTATTAAAAAATTCTTATGTATAATTTATGCAATATTTTAAAACTTTATAAAACTAAGAAACTAATTATACACTTTTTAAACTCTACTTAATCAATATACTTATACATTAGACCTTAATTTTGATTATCAAAAATACTTTAAAATAACAATATAAAATCTCAAAAATGTAAAATACGAAAATCATATCCTACTTACTAATTCTTTAGTACGATCATTGGCCCGAATTTTCTATTTAACTTTTTAGTATAATCTATTATTAAAAATTCGTAGGTATAATTTATCAATATTTTTGAACTTTATAAAACTAAGAAACTAATTATACACCTTCTAAAATTTTACCTGCTTCAACTTTGCATGTGGTAGTCTTCTAACTTAGTTGGTCTCTTTATTTAGAATCCAAGATTCAAGAATCCTATTTGTTTCGGTTTTCTTTTTTTTTCTACTTTATTTAATTGTTTATTTTAATTTATTATTAAAAATTCGTAGGTATAATTTATGCAATATTTTTAAATTTTATAAAACTAATAAACTAATTATACACATTCTAAAACTCTCCCTAATCAATATACTTATACATTAGGCCTTAATTTTGATTATTAAAATCACAAAAATACTTTAAAATAACAAAATGAAATCTCAAAAATGTAAAATACAAAAATCATACCCTACTTACTAATTCTTTACTATGATCATTGGCCCGCCTTTTGTAATCTACTTCTTTTTAAAGCTCTACATAATCCAAAAAGGCTTCATTTTAGACTACTAACTTCTTAAAAATACTTAAAACAAATAAAATAAAATCTCACAAATGTAAACAATGAAAATCATGTATGAAATTAATGATTAATCTTTACATATTAAAAGGTAAGCTTTTCATAGCATACATTTTCATTTTTTACCTCGATCTTTTAGTTATGCAAAACATCATCATATTTGTTTTGGTGTTTTAGTTATGCAAAATATCATGCTTTTAGTTATGCAAAACATCTTTTAGTTATGCAAATCATCTTTTTAGTTATGCAAAACATCATGCTTATGGAGAAATGTTATTTCCATAAGCTTTATTGTAACTTTCGCCCTTTGCACCAATCTTCTTAAAATCTAACATCTTATGCACAATATGAACAAAATATTCAGAACCAATTATATTGGATCTCCAAGAAAAATTAAAACCAATTGAAGAATAATTTGTGACAAGCTGAGAATAAGTTTGTAGAATAAAAGAGACGAAAAGATAAATTAGTTATAAGAATCCGTTACCCTTCATAAACAACTACAAAAAGGGAGAAGTCTGGGTAACCCCCATGGTGGTAATGGTATAACCGAACTGTCAGTGCTAGATGTGAGAGTGTGAGGGTGGTAAGATATGCAATTATGCGAGTGATCAGACATGCTAATTACGATAGTTATAATTGTTATGGTAGAATTGGAGTGTTGGTAGTAAGATTTGGATTATGTAGTGACAACATGTGATTGTAGCGGTGTTGGCGTGTAGTACGTCGATGCTTGGGGTGGTGATAGTCATAACTAAATGGTGGTAGTGCAAGAAGTGATGGTTGTTGTTAGAATTGTTGTAATAGTAGCACTAAGGTGTTACGAGGTAATATTAATGTACACTACAGTACTAATTGATAAGTTATGATCTAATAAATCTGGATTAAACAAGTGATGAACCTAAAAAAGCTTACAATAGAAATATGAAAGTACACTTACAAACAAAAGTTATGACTATGCTGAAGGTAACTGCATTTGTAATAGCAATGATAGCATTAATTAAGGTAGTTGGAGGAGTGTTTGTGTAGTATTCATGGACGGGTTACACCGAGAATCTTATGCAGACAAGCGATGAATTTAAATAAAAAGAGAATGATTGTAGGTTAGTTCTACCAGCAACTTGAAGGTACATAAACTATATCCAGGATTATAAGTAGTAAATTTTTTTTTTCCTAGAATGACTTTTTTCTTTTGGTCCCACATTTTGATTCCTTAAAGTTTTGTTAATTAGGTAAGACAGTGTTTTTGTGGTTAACCACTTTCTAGCCCTTGGGTACACTAATCTAATATTCCAATGGTATTTTCATTAAGTTATGTTAGCAAAACTTTAATAAGTTATGTATAGATAGAAACATTTTTAATGCTATTTTTTATTATTATGCACGGGACAAATAACACACATAAATAGTTTCTCATGAAGAAAGAAGGTGAGTGAATTTGACATTAATGTTTATAGAAAGATTAAGGTTCATATACCCCACCAGTAAATAAGTTATAACACTCTTTAATTACTATATTAAACTCACAAAAAATGAGAAGTGATGGTACAAATAACTGACTTTTTATCATATTAGATCCGTATATATCATTGATACATACTAGCGATTATATCTACAAAGCTCCAAATATATTTAAACTAAAAAGTTTAAATTTAGGTAAATACTACAAGATTATTGCCATATGTCGTCACGAAACGTTAATGAAAAGGTATCTTAAGTTTAGAAGACGGGTTTCTTTTAATTGTAACGTTCACATCTTATTTGTGAGTAAAAAATGATCATATTAAATCATGCATTCTCCTTTTGTTGTTAAAGTATGCTTTTATAATGCTAATTTTTTAAAAGTTCTATTCAAAGGTAATCTTCTATATAGTAAATTTCTTGCTTGCAGTTCAAACAATAACAGTTATAAACAATCTATAAAAATATATTTTAAAATATTTTTAGAAAGTTAAGAAAATTAACAGTTATAAAATATCTATAGAAATAACTATTAGACAATATTTGAGAAATTAGAGAATGCTCCGTGCATTACACGGGTCCCTTAACTAGTATATCTAATATATATTATATAATAAGCGAAGCGATAACTTCTTTGCATGACATTTCATTATAAAGATAACTTCTTTACTTGACACATCATCACATTATATATTCAATATAAAATAAAATTGTAAACATTATAAGTGTCTGTGAATGAATCAAATATAATCTTAGATGAGATCCTTATTTCTTGATAAGTTAAATTTATCTAATATAATAAGCGAAATGATCGTTTTTTTTTTGCATGACATGTCATCAGAGAGATAGCCTCTTTACTTGACACGTCATCATATTATATATCCAATATGAAATAAAATTGTAAACATTATAAGTGTTTCTAAAGTGCAAGCATTAAAATTTAATTCTAATTATTATTGTATATACAACTATGAGTAGTGATAATTATGCGAATTCAATAGCAAATAATTGTTAGAGCTCGCCTATAATATTAGCATAATATAATAATATTTGTTATCATTTGCAAGCTCAGTGTTTAATATAAAGTGTGTAAGCATATTTTACGCTCTCTACGTTTTGAAACTTGACCCTCAAGAGTTTTATTTTGATGTTAGGTGCTAAACATGGTCTGTTGTTGGGTGGAGGATTCTAATTCAGTGGCAAACAAGTTACACATTTCAAGGATAAAAGATTATCTATGGGTGGCTGAAGACGGCATGAAGATGCAGGTTCTGAGTTAAATATTTCTCTTTATGTGAATTTAGGTTCAACTGGACTAAGTTACTCAACTTATTCGGTGTGTTAAGTTTGGAACAAAGTGTGATATTTGCCCAAATTTTCAGTACGTAAAAATAACTTGTATCAATGACAGGGATATAACGGATGTCAACTATGGGATGCTGTACTTGCTATTCAGGCAATACTTGGAACTAACCTTACTAATGAATACGGTTCATTACTTAAAAGAGCAAATGGGTTCATCAGAAACTCACAAGTAATTACTCCAAGGCTTGTGGTTGTCTACCGTGACTAGTATGTTTCTCTTACTGATTACATTCAAATTGATATTTTTCTTTTTAATGTTTGTTTCCAGGGTACATCAGAGAGTTCAGCTAGTAGAAGTTCATGGTATCGCCACAGTTCAAAGGGTGGATGGACCTTTAGTACACTAGATAATGGTTGGATTGTTTCTGATTGCACCGGTGAAGCTCTGAAGGTACCTAAGACTTTGAAATAACATATGAACTTCGTGATATGCCTTCCTATATCAGTATCACCTTGGAAATAACACGTGAATTGCAAGATATATATAGAAACAACGAAATGCATAACTCAAGAATCAAACGGTAGCTCTGTCATCTTTTTCTACTTTGAAAGAGTACGTAACTGCAGAATATCTCATGAATGACATCTAAATAAGGACAAACTTTAGAACTTAGGCAATTAATTACTCAATTGAAATGCAAAAAGACATGAATGTCCCAATATCAGATCAATCCTTATCCCTCTCTTGCTCATTAATTTGCTTCTTCAAACACAAGTTGAGCTCCACCACATCAAATTTAATCCACCTTCGAACCACCGATAACACCTGCTACCAAAAAAAACCGTCGTCATAGCCAGCGAGCTTACGACAATAACCACCATTGCCACTGCCATTGAGCTCACCCCAACCACTACCAAGCCACCTACCACCATAACAACCACGTACCACCAGCGAGCACTCAAAAGCATCAAGCCTACCCCAAAAAAACCACCTAAGCAGCCAGCCCTCTACCTGCAAAACCAACCCCAACCATCAAAACCCACTTGCCTAACACCTCCAATTCCAAATCCCCCACCACAATGACCACTGCCATATCCTCAATGCCTACAATCACCTTCCCCCAACCACTATTCCTCTGATTACATCCCCTAAAACCCTAACAATACTCTTATGATCTTGGGTTAGCAGATTTTTCTAACCTATTTGTGAGTTTTGAGAGGAGAGAAAAGAAAAAAAAGGAAGAGGACAGGAGAGAAGAGAAAGGATGAGAAGGGAAGGGAAGACAATTTTCCATCCCCCTGATTATGAGTTTAAGAAATAAGAGAAAAAAAATCACTTGTTTCTCTTGTTTTTGAGTTCAGCAAAAAAGAAAAGAAAAGATACCAGATTATATTTAACATTATTCCACATTGTAATTATTATAACAAAGACTAAAAAGGCATGATCCTAAAACAGAACATGATTTTGAGGGGGAAACAAATTAGTCATCAATGACATCATACAAAGTTCATATTATACTAAGAAAAAATTAGGAAAAAGTGGGTTTTGGGGTTAAGTTTTTGTAGAAAGTGAGATATATTTCAAAACTTGTGAAAAAGTGAGTTTTTTTTTTTTTTGAAAATTTTTTAACAGTGGGGGAGCTTAAAGAAAAATGATTTTTTTTAAACTTAAGCTTTTGACTACCCAAACTACCCCTCCCCATCTTTCCCTCCAAACTACATGCCCCCCACCCCCTCCTCTCCCCTTCCCACGCCTCACCCCACCCCCACCCACCTACCCACCTGTTATAATTTTCATTACCAAAAATTCCAAACACGTTAATCTCCTTCATGAACAACAACTTTCGTACAAATGTTTTAGCCTCCTTTCTTCATGCAAGTGTGCCGGTGGTATTTGTCAAAGCAGGATTATTTCTTCTTTACTTTTAGACAAATGAAAAATTAAATATGAAGTTTTAAATATCAACGTCTAATTAAAAAAAAAGATAGGTTGGAATTGATCTAAACTCGCTTGTATGTACCTATAAGTTATATCCTTTAAATTTATGACATAGTTATATAATAACCATCGGGAGTGGTGACTAACGTTACTAGCATAGTGGAAATAAATATATTGGCGATTGGAATTGATTTGTTGGATGAAATTGAAGATTATGTGAAGGGATTTGCGGAGGTTAAAAGGGGGGTGGATATTAAGGGAGGGTGAGAGTGGGCGTCGACTATTTTATAAAATATTTCTGAGAAGATTCGATTGACTTCTGGAGGAAGTGGGGAGTGATGATTGAGTTGGGTGTAGATTTTAAGGTTAGGAAAGTGAGGGGTGATGCGAGGTTGTGGTGATACAAGTTTTACTCTGCAAAAGAGTAAGTATTTTTGTTCTAACACCACACAAGTCTTTGTGTGCAGAAACCCAAGTCCTTTTATGCAAAAGTGCGTGTCGGATTCTGCCGACTCCCCAGTTTTTTTATACAGAAATTACGGGGGGACAGGCAGACCCCCGTTCTTCTATGATTGCTCGGTAAACACACTCTAAAACGAATCATTTTCCCATCAACAACTACGTGTATATTTGGGCCGAAAAAATGCGGCCTATTTGAGAGGTAACAAAATGCTTTGCTTTTTATTACAAAATGGCTAAACCGCATCCGTGTCTTCAATCCCAACACCCTTAGCAAGGGAAAGTATATTTGCATGTAAAGTTCTTCTTTTTTTAGGAGTCTCACCGAAGCAAAAACAGTTCTTGTGCCCCCTCGTAATTTCTGCATAAAAAAGACCGGGGTATCGACAGAATTCGACATGCACGTTTGCATAAAAAGACTTGGGTTTCGGAAGAATATGACTAGTTTCACCCAGACCGTGCTTCTACAACGTTCTTCTATGATTGATCGGTAAACACACTCCGAAGTGGATCATTTTCTCCTCAGCACCAATGTGTATATTTGGTCCAAAAAAATGCAGCCTAATTGAGAGGTGACAAAACGTAGGGCTTTTCATTACAAAATGACTAAACCACATCCGTTTCTTCAATCCCAACCTCCTCAGCAAGGGAAAGCGTAGTTCCCACAAGGTCCTCTTTTTTTAGGAGTCCCACCGAAGCAAAAGGAGCACTTGTGCACCCCGTAATTTCTACATAAAAAGACTAGGGTATCAGCAGAATTTGACATGCACTTTTGCATAAAATGAATTGTGTTTCTGCAAAAAGTGACTAGTGTCAACCAGACCATGCTTCTACACCACTCTTCTATGATTAATCGGTAAACACACTCCGAAGCGGCTCATTTTTTTCCTCAGCACCTACATGTATATTTGGGCCAAAAAATTGCGGCCTAATTAAGAGGTGACAAAACGCGGTGCTTTTCATTACAAAAGAAGTTCATAAGTTCATATATGATAAGAATTCTAACTTCTAAACATGGTTCATTTTGCTAACTAGAGTTCTAATGCTTAATTAATATGAGGTCAATTGATGAAAAAATGACATTCATCAAAATACGCACATTGATCGGCACAAGAGTCCAAGATCATAGTATTTTTTGTCCTATATCAACCCATGCACCCTCACTCTCGATGCCCAATTTTTAAGTGGCACATGTACGCCGATTCTCATCGATACATGACGTTAATGATGTTATGAAGAGTCTCTAAGCCTATTTCACAGGAGAAGGGGGTCTTTTTTTTACCAGGCCTCTTCTTCTCCCACTTATAGAGCCATGTAGCCACCTCTTTGCACAACAATTATCTCCTTCTCCCTACAATTTAGCTCTCTCACATTCATGGAGACTTACTCTGTTAGACTTTGCCATATCTCTACTATTTTCCTTGCGGTGACATTGATCCCCAGCCTAACCTCTTCCTCCTCTCCCAACTGCAACTTCCCAGCCATATTCAACTTTGGTGACTAGAATTCAGACACTGGTGGATTGTTAGAAGTACTCAGGCAAGCTCTTCCTCCCTATGGAGAAACATTTTCCATGCCTCAGTCGGACACTATTGTGATGAGCGTCTCATTGTAGATTTCATGGGTACCGACTTGTTTCTTCTGTTTCTCCATCTGCAGTCATGTTTCCAAATAATACATCTAGATCCTTGAACGCATTCATTCCAGCTTATTCCCAAACAAGTCTAGGATTCCATTGGAAGTATCCGTGGTATCTACTCCAAGTGGGTACTTACAGGGGCAGATCCAGAAAGTCTAATCGAGGGGGGGCCAAGAAGGTATAAAAACATTCATGGCTAACATAAAGGAATTGTTCAATTTGACTAGTAATCATTTAATTTTGCTTCTCATAGTGATTTATTTAACTTTGTAAGGTTAGTCAAGAACGAATTAATAATCTTGCATGAGAAGAAGCTTAACTCTTACTCTATAGATGTATTACCAATGTGATTATTAATTGTACGAGTACAATAGTAACATACACGTTAACATATTACAAAAATTTTAACTAAAAAAAACCTAACCTTGATCAATTCATGTTTTTTTTTTTTTTTGTAATCTAGAGATTTGAAATATAGAATTTGGAAGAACGAAGATGGAGTAAAAGAATGGGAAAAAAGAAGAGTATAAAAAGTCAAAAATACAGCAAAACAAAAAAATAATTAAGTAATATTATGAGATAATGGCATTTGTGTAAATATTAAAAAATTCCAAAAGTTGGGTGGGGTGCCATGCCCCCCCCCCCCCCCAAACAGTTCCATCCCTGGGTACCTCTGCCTTTTCTTTTCTCTGGGTGACATTTTTCACCAACGCATCTTTCCATCAAGAAAGGAACTAAACAGGGGGAGGGATAATTTGAGAAATGGAAAGCATCATTAGAAAAAAAAAAATCATTTTTTCACAAGTCATCTCCTTTTTCAGAGATTTCTAAAAGTTGCCCCACTTTTTCACAAGTTTTCAAAACAAACCCACCATCCCCAAAAATTTTACCCCAAAACCCACTTTTTCCTAATTTTCCCTTATACTAATGTAATAAGCTTTACATTAGAGGTTAATGCCACAATAAAGAAGATACAAACTAGTCATAAGTTGACTACAAACATCCCAACCTTCAAATTTAATTAATATCACACCAAAAGCTGAATAATGAGTTATGAGTCAACTCTAAGATATCCAAAACAATCATCGATCTATTTATAAGTGAATATGTATGTTTTTGTGGACAACCACGGACCTAAAAGTCATTAAGTATTTGGTCATCATTATTTAAAGCGTAACATGGGCATTATTAAACTATTACTTATGAGGATCTCCTTTCTTTCCATTTTCGAATTCTGCAAGGAAAGATTAGAAGAGAAAAAAGCCCAAACTCTTGTCTCTTTTCTCTCCTAAAAAAGACTCATAAACTAGGTAAAATGGAGGAAATGGCCAACTTCCTTTCTTCTCTCTCTTCAAAAAAACCTCACAAACGCTCATGTTTCTAGAAGTGGGTTTAAATGCGTTGGGGTGATGGTGGATATCGTGTTGGTGATGATAGGGTGAGGTGGGGGAGTGATGGTGCCAGTGCTAGTTAGGCTATTCTGCATTTTTTTAACAGAAATATTGAGGTAGGAGATGATTTTGGCATTTTAGTGAATAATTAGGAGTAAGTTTGAAGTTTCACGTTTTGATTTATCCGAGTTATATTTTGTATAGGTGGGTCGGTTGTTGCAATTAGTACCCAAGGGGATCAATTAGAAAATCATAGATAGTTGAAACAAGTGTAATGTGACTACACCCTTTTTTGGGTCAAATTCATGTTACGAAACTTAAAATATTCAATGCCATTTGGGATTGATTCTCAAAATAGATTTTGATTAAATCAGAATCAGTTCTTAAATTTAGCTCAAAACTATTTTTAGCAAAACAAAGTAAAAGTTGTTGGAAATATTTGGATAAAAAAAGCTGAAAACAGTTTTAATATGGCAAAAAAGACCATGTAGAGTTAAGAAATTTTAATGTCTATTTATATGGGAGAATATATCGGTCATTCTTTAGGTCAAACCTAATTCTCCAAAACTGATTAAATTAGAATCTAAGAAAATGTGCATTCTGGACTTAATCTGTTTTAAGCATATTAGAGTACATTTAATCAGTTTACTCATTTTTGCCAAACATTTCAAACCTAATTTAATGTGAATTTAATCAGACTAGCCTAGTAACCATGCTAAGCACGGAACGGTTTTATTAAGAGTTATTTATTTTAATAGTTTTGAATTACATAATAAAAATATATTGCACAATTTTATAATTTCATGATTATTTTTTCAAAGATAGTCACTTTTATTTTTCGGGTGAACTTTCTTTTAATAAAGTAAATTAACCCTCGTGATAAAATATCAATAAGCAATGTCCTTGTGCATATTTGCTAATTCTGATTTGATAGCTATATCGATGAAGAAAAATTAGAAGTTTCTCTAGCACACAAAAAAATAATAAATTTCATAGATAAAAATACGTGGAGAACAAATTGAGATCAATTTGCTACTGCATAAGATATTTTTATTATTTTCTAGGCATTTTTAAATAATTTGTACTACCAATTGGTAGTCATAACGTTAACTACATATTAGTTTAATTTTCACAAAAAACATTTTGGTCCATATATTTTCTTATGGCATGTGATTTACAAAAGTTAATCAACACGACTACTTAAATAAGGATGATGTCGCGTTTTTAGAAGCAAATAAAATCTACCAATAAAGTACATAGAGAAAATAATAATTATTGTATGAGGCAATTATATAAAGTTTACAAAGATTAATTAACATAATTAAATAGGATAGCTCAAAACCTCATAATAAGAAAATTGTTGAATACTTTATAACCATCATTTAACAAAGTACTTTGTATATAATAAGCATGCTTGCTAAGTCAGACTTATCATCAAACATAAAAGATTTTAAATCTAAGCTTTAGATTGCACTCATCACAACTATCTTTTTAGATTTTATATTCAATACTATTTTTTAGATATATAATTTTCTTTTTTCATATATGAAGGAGTCTTTATGAGTATAAAAGCTAACATTAATGTTTTGATATATTGTTAATGCAAAATTTAGACTAACATAATGAAAAAAAATTGTTCAAAGCTTTTCCAACATAAAATTAGTTGAATTCAACTCTTGCTCACATGCTTAAGGTTTCGAATTTACACTATTTTTTGATATATCTCATATAGTATTTGCATATTATGATATTTCTTCATTTAACACACGCAACTGATTAGGATAGCGTAAAATCTTAGAGTGAGGAAATCACTGACCAAAATTTTTAAACCAACATTTTTTTCAAGTTATGTTCATCTTGAATTACGAAGGTTGACAATTCAGGTCAAGTTAGGGTTTCATGAGCAGTTCTAAAATATTTTTATATCAATTATGAAATTGAAGTTCAATAAATTTATAAGACTTTTATGATTAAACATTTGAAATCATAACGTTAAAATAGGGTCGGATGAAATTCCTTATCTTGATCCAAGCTAAGCGATGATACACAACCTCGATCCAAGTCCTCTAAATCAACCTAGATTGGAAATTTATTTATTAGAAATCAATCTACACTATTATTCTATAATCTTAATATCAACTACTCACAACGTGCTCACTCCTCAACCCGGAAAGACGTAACCCAAAGCGGGTACGACACAAGGCCAACATAACCAAAAACTCTTTACACTTCCTAATGCGTAACAATACCCCCAAATCCATAATAAATTATAATAAAATATTTTTGTAACTTAAAACATTATAAAAAGTCAAATCATGAAATTTCTAAAATTTTGAATTAAAATTAATTTTTTTAAATACCAGAAAAGCCCAAAAATAGCTATTAATATTTCTCGGTAAAATAAATTCCCATAATTTCAATAATAGCCTTAAAATATGTAAGAAAAATATAGAAACTTAAATCAGGTCAAAAATGCATTAAAATTATTTTTAAATAATTTATTTTGGCCAAAAAATGTAATACAGAAATCATATCACACCACCTCTAAAAATTCTGAAATCTGAACTGAAACATTTTAGAATCATATAGACAGTACATAAAAATTTAAGGATTAAAATCATTTTATATAGATCAAATAGATTTTAGAAGTTTCAAACTTTCACAAAATATAAAAAATATCAAACGATTTCAGAAAATTCTTAAAATTTCTTAGAAATTTTAAAATTAAAATAACTTTACCAATTGTAAAAAGAATTGGCCAGAGGCTACCCGACGCGCTGCCATGCGTAGTATTCACCATCTTTTTAAAAGTGAATAGTAACCCTAACAGCAAACCTAATTTTTAATTTTTTTTCTCATTTTTGCTTCATTTTTTCTCGTTTTTCTTGCTCTAATCCATTTCTCTAACACCCTAATACATCCATATAGTATTTGCATATTATGATATTTCTTCATTTAACAGACGCAACTGAATAGGATAGCGTAAAATCTTAGAGTAAGGAAATCACTCACCAAAATTTTTAAACCAACATTTTTATCAAGTTATGTTCATCTTGAATTACGAAGGTTGACAATTCAGTTAAAATTTGACATAATCATACTAAATTTGATTTGTTTTCTACGTAACTTTATAATGCAATGCTATAATAGCTTCTTTATGCGATACAGCATTGCTTACCTTCACATTATGTATTTAATGTGAAATAAAATTTACAAACACTGAAAATTAAATACAAAAGTGTCGCTAAAGGCCAATACTATCCTGAATGGGGTCCTTATGTAATCACTCGATCAGATACACTAAAGAAATAATGTCCGCATAACCCAAAGTGGACAGCCATCATCAGAGCAACTAACCTTCAATCAAATCATACTCTCAATTGACAGTCATAAATGAAATACCAAATCTATGTCCTACAAACATTTAAATACTACTATTCCCCCATGCAGGGGTTCTACTGGACAATACAGTAACTTAAATTCACTCACTCGCTTGCCTATAGTCCATTTTCAAGTAATCTAATATTGGTTATTACCTACAGAAAGGAAGTCAAACAAGAGTGAGCTTTTGAGAGCCCAGTAAGGTCGATCAAATGGAGTTAGATGAAAATATTTAAAAGAATTTTTAGATAAAACACAACATTTTGATATAGATATAGAGAAGAGTCTCAACTCAATCCCTCAAATCAATAATTATTTCAAAATATTTCAGGTGCAATAAGACAGAAACACGTAATATACAACATGAGTAGTACACTATGACTAAGGCACCCTGGCAGTGCTCCATACACTTTCATATGGATATGTACACTAACCAGTATATTTAGGAACTAGTTTAACCCAACCAATAGACTATCCTTATAACGCCAACAGTATACGCCACCTTTATGACTCTCCAGATTTACTAACTCATATCAATATTGAGAAGAAATAAGTACAATTCAAAATATTTTACGATGATCAAATCAATAAACAGATGAGAATAAAATAAGAATTCCAAGCGATCGCTTTAAGGTTCAAGTTAGGGTTTCATGGGCAGTTCCAAAATATTTTTATATCACTTATGAAATTGAAGGTCAATAAAGTTTATAAGGCTGTTATGATAAAACAATTGAAATTAGGACATTGAAATAGGGCTCGGATGAAATTCCTTACCTCGATCCAAGCTAAGCGATGCTACACCACCTCGATCCAAGTCCTCTAAATCAACCTAGATTGGAAATTTAATCAATCTACACTATTACTCTATAAACCTAATATCAACTACCCACGACGTACTCACTCCTTAACCCGGAAAGACGTAACCCAAAGCGGGTACGGCATAACGCCAACATAACCAAAAACTCTGTACACTTCCTAATGCGTAACAATACCCTCAAATCCATAATAAATTATAATAAAATATTTTTTTTAGCTTAAAACATTATAAAAAGTCAAATTATGAAATTTCTGAATTTATGAATTAAAATTAATTTTCTTAAATACCAAAAAAGCCCAAAAATAGCTATTAATATTTCTAGGTAAAAACAAAGTCCCATAATATTCATAATAGCCTTAAAATATGTAAGAAAAATATAGAAACTTAAATCAGGTCAAATAATCATAAAAATTATTTTTAAATAATTTATTTTGTCCAAAAAAATGTAATACGAAATCAGATCAAACCACCTCTAAAAATGCTGAAATTTGAACTGAAACATTTTAGAATCGTATAAATAGTACATAAAAATTTAAGAATTAAAATCATTTTTTATAGATCAAATAGATTTTAGAAGCTTCAAACTTTCACAAAATATAAAAAATATCAAACGATTTCAGAAAATTCTTAAAATTTCTTAGAAATTTAAAAATTAAATAACTTTACCAGTTGTAAAAAGAATTGGCCGGAAAAGTGTCCGTAGGCTACCCGACGCGCCGCCACGCGTGGTGCAAAGGCTAGTATTCACTATCTTTTTTAGAGTGAACAGTAACCCTAACAGCAAACCTAATTTGTTTTTTCATTTTTGCTTCATTTTTTCTTGTTTTTCCTGCTCTAATCCATTTCTCGTTTTTTATATGTGTGTGTGTACACACACACACACACACACATATATATATATATATATATATATATATATATATATATATATATATATATATATATATATGTTGATTGGAACGGTTTTAGGGTGATTACCTTATGAAATTCTCTTCCGAAACACAATCTTTGATCCCCTAACTCTACCTTCGATCCAATCTCTCTCTTCTCTCCCTTTCTTCCACTTTCTCTCTCTAGTCTCTCTATACATTCTATCTTTTCTCTCTCTTTGTATCTCTCTCTCTCTCTCACTCTCACTCAACTGTATTTCATAAGATAAGAAAAATAGGGACATTACGTAATTTTTCAAAGGCTTTTTCCAAAACCTTTTAATATTACGAAAAGGCCCAAAACATTATTGACGATAAATTAATATACTAGAAAAATATAAAGGGGTGTTCCATAATCGCGCTTCACTAATCATCGCTAAAAGTTGCTAATGTAATATCAATGCTAACAATAGAGTACAAAATTTGTCTAAATGTTTCTAAAAATATCGTTAACGCTAATAGTCGCTAAAGACCTTAATCAATATTACCTATAACTGCTATCATTAAGTTATAACTTATGGTTTTTAAAAAAATAATTTAAAAATTGTCGCTAAAGAGCATAAAGATTAATGCTCACCAATTCGTCGCTAAATATCCACTCAATAATCAGTTAATTTTTTTTTTCATAAAACTAGCCTCAAGTTTTAGGCTGTTACAACTTATCTCTGAATTAGTTTTGTATTAATAAGTCTTATATAATTTAAAAACAACTTTTAACAATCTAGAACTCTTCCTAATCAATTTATTATTCCATCAAAACTTAATAATGACAATCACATCTTTAAAAAGCTTACTCCTATATGATAATAAATATTTATATATGCAAAAAAAATAAATAAATACATTTGATATTATAAATAAAATAATGATCTAACAATCGACTTAAATTTGATAAGGTCCTTATTTTTAAATTTAATAAATTTTATGATTTAATATGATTAGTATCTTTGTCCGTATTTATATATATAGGATACAGGTGTCGAAGTTAGCGAATCTCAAAAAAATCGAAATTAACTACAATGAATTAGTTTAAAGTTAACAAATTAATTTCTAGAACATCACAAGTCACAAGTTGAAGAGTAGAGTGACAAATTTCTAGAACATCACAAAGATCTATACTTTTTTGTCCAACAAAATAAATTATACTTTATCAGTCAATCCACCCAGAAAACTTTTGAGATCACAAACTTACCTTACTTGAGTGAAGCTTGAAGCAAGTGTTAGTCGAAACTTGAAGAGAGCTGAATATGGAAGCAAGTGAATCTGAAGGAGAAGAAAATTTTGTTCAAAGAACTGAAAATTTTGCTGAAAGAGTTGAAAGTGCTGCAGACAACTCTGACACGTGCAGAAATAAAGGTCCATAAATATAATTTTGCATTTAGAACTGTCGCGGACACTGTTGACGTGACACCTACCGAGGGGAATGGGGCTCTGACGGGAGACTTTCTTGGCTGCTGATGGGACAGGTACTGACATGTGTCAGCCTAGAGGTTGTCCGACACACTGTATGGCGGATGACTTTTTGTCAGGGCCCCTCGCTCATCCGCGACACAGTATCGCGGACGGCATGGAGGGGCAAAAAGGTAAAAAAAAATCACGTTCGCGATACTGTGTCGCGGACTACTGGAAGTTTTAAAAAAAAGAGCGATTTGGGCCGTCCATCTTTCAGGATGGACGGTCCAAATTGCGCTAGCAAATACCCCATTTTGCTAGCGCTATCAAGGGATCAGCTTCCTCTATATATATATATATATATATATATATATATATATATATATATATATATATATATATATATATATATATTGACACACAGACGTAATTTGTCTATAGCCCATATAGCATCAGATTATAAAACTTAATTATGAAGTTAAAATTGTACCTAATATTTCTTATTAAGTCCCTTAAGTAATTTTTGTTTTACAGGTGATATTTTCATATTAGAGAGTTTTTTCGATAGATAATATTCAACTAAAGTCATAATAGGTTATTATATTGGTTACAAAAGTTTAAACGTGTCGAATTGGTTTTCGAATTGCATAAGGCTTACTATTTAAAAGTTTTCTATATTTACAAATTTAATTAATTATAAAATTAAGGACCCCGTTCAAAGTAATGTTTGGAGATCTTTATCGACATTAATATGTTTAGCATTAATTTTGTAACTCCTATTACATTAGAAACTAAAATAGAATGATGTGTCATAAAAATAAGTTGTCACTATAATTTTTGTAAAATCCTCAATATATGTAATAAAATTATAGAAATAAAAATCAGAATTTAAAAAAGCATTAAGACTATTTCTTTATTTTTCGATTTGCTAAATCCAACGGGATACATAAATGATAACAAAATAACTCTAAAAATTACCAAACTTAAAATGGGACTCGTTTATACTGTAAAAACAATACTCAAAATTTTTCAGAACATTTTCATGAATTTTAAAGGCTTCAAAAAGCATCTTAAAAATCTGAACTTTCAGAAAATATTAAAAAATACATATGTTTCCAGAAAATTACAAATTTTTACCAGAAATTCCAACTTAGCCTAAAGTATTATACTATAAAATTTCACGTGCTAACAATCACTGTACACGATTAAGTGTGCGCGACGTATCTAACGTTAACCCGTGGTATACTACGCTTGCACAGGGTACTACGCACTGTTGTGACCCACCAAGACCCACTTCTTCTTCTCTTCTTCTGTGCAGCTACCCAGAACATAGCACACACCAGCAGCTATGCACACCATTTCCTCACACTCATTTTTCACACACATCACTCACATATATATACATATACCAATAATTCACTCATCTCCTCACAAATGCACCGCACAATGCTACTACTCTCTGCCCCTTCTCCTTTTTCATGCACACAAATACACCTCACACCAGGTTTCCTTCTCTCCTCTATTTCTTTCCAATTCACCCACCCACTCAATCACACAAGTCTCCATGTACATCACCACCTTTCACCCATATTCTCACACACCCAGGCTCATGTATTCACCATACATCCAAAACACACAGCTACACACCCATATATATATAACACCACATAAATCAATACACACATACCTTACACACACACTCCCTCATTCACACACTCATCCACCAATCCAACCACAAACAAGCACCAAATCTCCTCACACCCACTGCCTTACAGCAGTGGGTTTCTCTTCCTCTCCCTCTCTTCTTTTCCAACACCCACATTGACATAAATTAACACACACAAAATCCATCACAGCTACTACCCCGGCAGTAGCTCCTTTCTTGTCCAACATACACAACACTACACACAAACACACGCACAAAAACACTCCTGCACACATTCACTGCATCAATGCCCATGGCTGTGGCTTTTTTTTTTCCCTCTTTTCAACGCACACTCATGCCAACATTGCACACACACATAACCTGCTACAGAACACTCTTTGGACACACAGTTATCTCCCCACGGCAGAGCCCAGGGCTGTCTACACTCACCCCTTCACAGCCACTACACTAAGAATTAGGGGCACAAACACACACTGACTGCCATGGCTGTCCACCCACACTTGCATATACATAACTCATATACACCCTTTCACTCCAAAACACACTGCATCAATACCCAGCTGCCATCACAGCAGCCCACACCATGCACGCCGCACACACAAACGCACGCCACCATGCTGCACACGCCCGTAACCATCTTCTACACCTTTCCACTGACTACTTTCACGGCAGTCCACACACACAGAGAGACCCCCTTTTTCACACACTTTTTCAGTCCATCCCACACATATATACATATACAGAGTTTTACACATTCATTCATGTATTCACCCACTTCTTACACACTAACACACATACAATTTACACTCATAATCTAGGGTTATGGCCGCCCTAAACTCACCAAAAACTTCATGGTTTCTCTCATGCCCCCACCCCTTTAAACTGAAATCAATTAAGCACAAGGAAGGATTACAACAACAAAAAAAAAAACTTACCGGAAAGGAATTCAGCCGAAAACTCCTTCGATCCTTCCCCTTTTCTGCTCTCTCTCTCTCTCTCTCTCAAGGTGGGCTGACGAAGCTTGAACGGAAGCCTTGCACTGCCCAACTGTAAGTATGTATGTGTATATATATATATATATATATATATATATATATATATATATAACCGTAAGGGAAAAATCATAGAAAAGTCCCCTACACTTTCATTAGTCGCTCAAAATTTAACTCGAAACTTTTATTATCGCAAAATGGTCCAAAATAAAATCTTTATTAATAATATATGTGCTAGGAAAATCAATAATGGCTTGTTATGCTATCCCGCTACACAAATTATCGCTAAAAGTATATCGATGTAGAGAAAAATAAATTTGTCGCTAAAATGCACGTCGATGCTGAGTATTTTTTTAAAAAAATATCGTCACTAAAAGTATTAATTTAACCCGTTAAAAAAATATATTAGGGTTCGGGGTGTTACAAGATTAACATCTTATGAGAACAAAATATCTACTTTTGCTAAAACTAAAATTGTTAGTAAGAAATTTTAAATAATTTATTTGTAATAGCTTCAAGTAACGTGCCAAGGCTAGAATATTATTAAGTTATTTTGGTTGTCCAACTTATACGAAGCTAGCTTTTCAAAACTAAGGCTTCGTTTGACAAAATTTTTTTTTTGGTTTTCAGTTTTTAAAGAGCAGTTTTTTAAAGAGCAGTTTTTTAAAGAGCAGCTTAATTTTTTTTTTATATAAAAACAAGTGGGTGTTTGATAACCCCTTTTTTTTTGAGGTTTTTTTTTTTGTGTTTGGTAACCCTTTTTATTTTGACTTTTTTTTTTTGGTGGTTTGCGGTGGTGGGGCGTAGCGGTGGTCGACGGTGGTGGTGGTGGTGGCCGACGGCCGGAGGTGGCTGCCGGCAGTCACCGGCGATGGTGGCCGGCGGCCGGAGGTAGCTGCCGACAGTCTCCGGCGGTGGTCGCCGGGGGCCGGAGGTGGCTGCCGGCAGTCACCGGCGGTGGTGGCCGGCGGCCGGAGGTAGCTGCCGGCCGTCTCCGGCGGTGGTCGCCGACGGCCGGAGGTGGCTGCCGGCAGTCTCCGGCGGTGGTCGCCGGCGGCCGGAGGTGGCTGCCGGCAGTCTCCGGCGGTGGTCGCCGGCGGCCGGAGGTGGCTGCCGACAGTCTCCGGCGGTGGCTGCCGGCGGCCGGAGGTGGCTGCCGGCGGTCGGCAGTCTCCGGCGGTGGGAGGGTGGTGGTGGTGGTCAAAAAAAAAAAACCAAAAGTGAAAAAAAAAACCAGTTTTTGGAGTTTTTTTTTTACTCTGCAGTTTAAAAACTAGTTTTTTAAATTGAAAAAAAAATGGTTACCAAACGCTCTTTTTTTTCAGTTTTTAAAACTGAAAAAAAAAGAGGGAAAAAAATTTTGTCAAACGGGGCCTAAGTCTCTAAACTTAAAAAGTTTTGTTGAGAATTCTTTATCTTTAAAATCTTAAATATCATAGTCCATTCTTATTTTCTTTATGAATTATTATTTCAAGAAATCATCAACTTATTGACATACAAATATGATGTATAGTAGAATATTTATTCGTCTCATACACATTTAATATTGCAGTCTTGATTAGATGGTCATGCAATTGTTGTATATTAATTGTATACGTACATATGTTTGCTTTAGTTCCTCGTCAAGCATCATTTCAAATGAATATATGCTTAGCATATATAATGATTAGATTATATTACAGTATTGTCGCTAGATATTTGTATTCTTTAAGCTTTTTTTCTACATCGTCAAGCATCATTTCAAATGAATATATGCTTAGCATTTGAAATAGTTGAATAGTTCTGTCGGTAACATCGACCCGGGTTAGCAAACATAACAATAAAAAACATAACAATAATTGTGATTAAAAAAAGGGAGGCACTTCTTACAAATCTATTTTAATTTTAAATGCTTATACATAAATCCTATCCTTTTGGCTTAAAGCATTTTTAAGGTGCTAATAACAAAAAATATCCTCATAGGTGTTAATAGCGATTAAGTAAAAACCTAAAGGACTTATAGACATCTCATTAATTTCAAGTAAATTATTCACTTTTGTCAAAATAATTTTAACCAATGACAAAATAATTTTTTATACATATCTTTTTCTGATTTTTTTGAAATGCACGTGTGAGACATTCAACCTGTAAAAATGTGTCCTTTCCTTTTTTTTAGTACTTTTGAGGTATTAATAGTAAAAAATAATACCTGATATATAACTACATCAATAAAGTATAGTTTAAAAGAGGGGTAAGTTTAGAAAAGTTGACTCAGCTTTTCACGTATTATAGGTCTACTATTTGTCACAAAATTATAATTCTTACATCTAATAAATGCCTTTAGTAGTATTTTTCCATGAATACTTATTTTATGAGAATATAATGTAACTTTGCATACCAACTTTTGTCTTGTCGGGTCATTCTTATTAACTACATTGAGTTTGTAAAATCTTTACGTTAAGCTAACCACTACATGATGGAGATTGATTAGTTCATATAATTGTTATCGAATGCACACATCAATTATCACTAATAGTTATAATCGACTCTATTATAGTAAAATTTAAGTTCCAAAGTTTATCATTAGTCTAATATTCACTAATTGGTCTTATTATTTATGTGACTTTAATCAACTATAAAAATAGTATATTTTTTATTGGATCCTATTTAAAAAAATTATTAGTCTATATTCGATTAAAATAAGCTTTGTAAAACTACTTAAAACAAATTTATTATTCAAATGTACCAAGAGTATATTAATCGTATCTTTTTTTTTCAAATCTCATTTTGAATTTGTTTTTTAAATCCTTATATATGGGATATAACCAGTTGCATGTGAGTCCTTATTGAAAGATATTAACTCATAATTCGTTTATTATATCTGCACATTTATTTTTTTACAATGGCTATCTTATGTATATTACGTATATGTCTGTATATGAATAAAGATTATACATTTAACTGAATTAGAACGTCATTTTGTTTCCTTCCAAATCTAATATATCATCCGTCTTTTAGATATATATATATATATATATATATATATATATATGCATTTTTATATTTTCATGAAAGAGTGGTTTAGGAAATAGTTAAAATTAAATCCTAATAAGTTAATTTATTGATTAGCTTGAGTTTTAAAATTATTAGAGTTAATTTTTGTATTACAAGGGATATGAATATAAACCCTCATTATTCTTGAAAAAATTAATCAAACTTAAGAATAATGACCCCAAAAAAATTTAAATAAATTGTTAGATCATTTTTTTGTTGTAAGGCTCATAAGTTGTTTAACCTCAATTGTTGTAAGGCACATAAGTTGTTTAACATCAATTGTAATATTATTTTTCTTCTACATTAAATATATTATTTCAGTTTTTATATATATATGAGTTTTTATATTCATATTTGAGAGTGATATTAAGAATATAATAGCCGATATTAAGTCTTGATTAGATTGAGTTTTGGAATTATTAGAATTAGTTTTCATATTATACAGGGCTTAGAGAAAATCCTCATTAATCTTGCAAAATTAATTAAATTTAGAAATAAGAATGCTATTGCAATTTAAATTAATTATTAGATCACGTTTTTGTTCTAAATCTCATAAGGTTTTTTTCTTTCTTTGGGGGTCTATGAATTTTAATTTTTATAATTAGAGAACATTATTTCAGGACATAATTGTCAAAATGAAGTCTTAATAGATCAGTATATTGATTAGGTACGTTGAGTTTTAGAACGATCATAATTAATTTTTAAATTAAATAAGTCTTACTAATGTAGAAGTTAATTAATCTTAAAATAAGAAACTTATCCAAGATAATATTGGAAACCTTTAGTGATACTATCTTATTTAGTATATAATGTTTATAAGTTTATTTTACATTAAAAATATAATGTGATGATGTGTCATGTAAAAAAGCGATGATGTGTCGCGTAAAGAATATTTAATATTATTATTTTTCTCACTTCGCTTGTCATATATTATATAGATATAGATTTGACCATTTTAAAATCAAGTCCAAACACCCTCTTATTTTACAATAATGAGTTTAATACCTCAATTGCTTTCATCGTATTATAATCACCATATCTAGTTATATCTAGTATTTTCATTCCGTATGAGAATCTTAATATCTAGTTCTTATGCAGGTGGCACTCTTGCTATCACAAATGCCATCTGATATTGTTGGTGAAGCAATGGCACCTGAAGGATTATTTAATGCTGTCGATTTGCTTCTATCCCTCCAAGTACTATTTCTTAACCATCTTGTTAATTGTATAAGGCATTTCATTCAAGGCGAGTCCAAGTAAAATCTTTTAAGGTACAACACACTACAAGCTAGCTTTTAGGCCAACTTAACGAAAAAAACTAGAATATGCTTAAATTTTTTTAATGAGAATTACTTGAAGAATTATAAGTAACTCAATCTTTTCAATGTACAGAATAACAATGGAGGCTTTGGATCGTATGAGCTCAGTAGATCTTATCCGTGGTTAGAGGTGCATCATCACACTTCATCATCTTCTTCCAATTTACAAACTGGTATTGCTGACTAATACGGAGTATTCGTTAATTAGTATATGGACATTGTCTTTCTTGTAGGTGATGAATCCAGCTGAAACATTCGGGGATATCATGATTGATTACCAGTAAGATCACACAAATAAATATTTCATGCTCATGCACATGATAGGTGTTCTGGTTATTCGTAGTTGTGTATTTAGAAAACTGGAGTGTACCAATAGTTTACTAGCTAGGATTTGAACAACAAAGCCGAACACACACGCCCACGCGTGCGCCCACAGAGTATGCTATTAAGATTTGCCTTGAATCTTGTTTTTTTATTTCGTGACACCTGAAACCTAAAATTGTAGGAGCGTGGAATGCACCTCTTCAGTAATTCAAGGACTTTGTTTATTCACGAAATTGCATCCAGTTCACAAGAGGCATGAAATAGAATCGTGTATCACAAAAGCGCTCAACTTCATTGAAAGCGTGCAGTTGTTGGATGGCTCATGGTTTGTGCTTTTTCTTTTTCTTTCTTCATCATTGACTTTTCGTGATTAAGAAGATAAACATGAGGATCTTATATTGTTAATTGCAAGCTAACATAAAGCAGTAGAACCTCCACTTTCTGCAACTACAAATTTACTGTTGAGGGATTTAAGCTTCTTGCCTGTCACCTATACTGTTTGTTTTCAAATTCATGGATGTATACCAAGAAATGTTGCAAATATGTGCATATCGTCTCTTGTTTTTCCTTCACTTTTGTTGCATAAACCTTGCCTCATATGAAACACACAGTTAAAGCTCACTTCCGGTTTTGAGTACAGAAGCTAATCATATTCTTACCCTTCATCTGGTCTAACAAATACAAACGTAGCTCCAGTTTTTGTTGAGGACAATATGCAACAAGAATTTTCCACAATATCTTGAGGTGCCATGACTTGCCGTTGTGTAATTCTCCATCCATTACAAGGTCACTTTTGGTCGTAGCACAACACACATTAAAGGAAGCTGATGAGGTTATTGTTTGTGTTTGATTTCCAACTAGATAAATATTAGAGAAGGTAGCTGTGTAAATAATTTCCAGTTTGCTCCTTTTCTAGACTAAATGAGTCGCATGCATGGAGTAACGTATGATTAGGTCATTTTCAACAGCGAGAACAAAGCCATTTCAATTCAGTGTGTGCTTAACATCCCTAACTAATAATCTGATGATCACAATTAACGTTGAACTAATCCAAAGTGCTACATTGGCAACCCTTTTGAGAATTGCAGATTAGTTGTGCTTCAAAGTATAATTAGGGATCCAAGTCTCTATCATATGATTCTAACAAAATTTGCTTACAATATCGTCTTTTTATATGTCCATTAAGCCGGTATACAAGGTTTAGAGTTTGTAGTTTATGTGGCTAGCTAGACCATTCTAAGTTGTTGCAATTCTTACTTAGGTTTGGGACTTGGGGAGTATGCTACATATACGGGACATGGTTCGGAATCAAAGGCTTGGTGGATGGTGGCAGGACGTACCAAAATAGTAATAACATCAGAAGAGCTTGTGATTTCCTTTTGGCTAAACAACTTGATTCCGGTGGTTGGGGAGAGAGTTACCTCTCTTGCCAAGACAAGGTAAAGTTTCTTTAGAAAATTTGAATCCCTAGCTTGGAACATACCATATGAGTAATTATATTCAAGTCACTCTTGTTTGTGCCCCATACATAAGCACAGGCCTACTCAAATCTTCAAGGGAACAAATCACATTTAGTAAACACTGCATGGGCTATGCTGGCTCTTATTGAGGCCGGGCAGGTTCGTCTTACTGCTTTTATCAACTACGATACATTGTAGGATGCCTCAATTTTTTTATTGAAAAAAGAAGTAGCCGTTCGGTTTATGACATGTTTACTATTAGGCCAAGAGAGATCCAACCCCTCTGCATCGTGCTGCGAAGGTACTGATTAACTACCAAATGGAAAACGGAGACTTTCCCGAACAGGTAACTTCTGCCAACGAGACAGGATAAGGTATACAATTGGACAAAGTAAGTTGACAAGTTACATGGATCCTTTTCTTTTGAATTGGTTTTGACAGGAACTTGTGGGAGTTTTCAATAGGAACAGCATGATCACGTACTCTAACTACAGAAATGTCTTTTCCATCTGGGCTCTTGGGAAATATCTCAATTATGTGTTAGTACCGTCAAGGAACATCTAAGGGCTTTTGGTTTGCGTTCGGAGTCTTACAGTCGTTGTAATCGCAAAAGACTGTAAGAGCATGTTTGGTTTACTGTCAAGAGGTAGGTCTAGATTGTAAGGTCCATAAGTTTGAGGTGTTTGGCTGATGATTTAATGTTGCAATGGAACAAAAAGTTGTAAAAGTGACTCAATATCCTTATCTGAAGTTGCATTACCTATGATTTCTTGTGATGGCTATTGATTAGATTTTAGTCAATTTACTTTTTTGCCTTGTTTTACTTTGAATTAATTAATGTTTTCTTCCGGCTAAGAAAAAAAGAAATATATCTTCGATTAGGCGTGTGCTAGGACAGTGCTATTTCTGAAAATGCAAGGGAGGTCCTGAGATATGAACTCATGCACATTTCCTTTGTCCCCAGATTAATCTTATAATATTTTACACAAAAACTTTGAGGTGAAATGGCAACGCATGGATAAATTGTTAATTGAAAGATAAAGCGAATAAGTTTCTCCGGCTGAGTATTAAAGCAAACAAAAACTCATTTGATCCTTCACTTTGATAGTTGACCATGCCCGAAGGCTTAATAGCTTGTTTACAAAGTCAAAAGAAAAATTCAAAAGTATCTGTTATGTATACGTGTTGAGGCTTCGCAACGAACGCACTTAATCTCGAACAATATCTTAAAGAATATATTGAACTTGAATAGTATATCTTGATTTTGAATATATTTTAAGCTTGAAGGATATATTCTTCAAACTTGAACAACACTTCCTTCAATTCGGCTTGAAGGATTTCTCTTCTCCAACTTGGTAGAGCTCCTTTGGCTTCAGAAAAATAAGTCATCTTCCTTTGGGGTCAACCTTATACATAATTGGTAGATTGGAAAGAGTTTAGATAAGGTTAATCTAGAAATTGGGCGTAACCTCGTGAAGCAACATATAATCATCTTTGCTTATGATTGAAGTATTTAGTCAGTAATGTTAGAACTGTGGTGCTAAGATTTAGGGCAAATTTTAAACATGTACCTTCAAGTTTACATTCTTTATAGCTTTACTATCCATGTTTTAAGGTGCGCTAGAGAAGTACCTAACTTTGAAATAACGTAACAAATCAGTACCTCGTCTCACGGACGACAGATGCCGTTAAAAATCAGAAAGGTAGGACTGTCATTATTAAAAAAAAAAAAAGGATATAAAAGCCTGTCCAATGGCCACGTGGGCCGCCCTTTTCTCTGGTTTCCTTTTTACGTTCCCAAGGCGAATTCATAGTTTCCCTTTTCTCTCTCCTCTTTCGCACTTTAATTCCCTCCAAATTGGGTCTTTTCCTTTATCAATTGCAGTAGAAAAACAACATAGACATACGTTTCACCCATCCATAGCAGCAGAAGTTTTTCACGAATTAAGACCATGAATACCCCCTTTGTGTCGCTGCACGAAAAGGGGCAAGATCTGTGACGTCGTGGATAGCTCAAAACCCTGGGAGGCGATTTTGGAGCTATGGAACCGTGGGGTAAGTGTTGCAAAGACCTAGTTTTGGAGCTCCATCACCGTGAAACCTAGTACTTGCCACTTTAGCAGTCGCGATTTTCACTTCACAGACTTCTCACAAAAATCTCACTGATTTTGCAGCTCCAGCATTGTGAGTACTTTCATTGGTGAGACCCACCAGTGGTCGATGTGGAATTGGAGCGAGCCAGAAGGACGAATTGCTGGTTGAAGGTTGCACTTGCACTGACATGGGCTGTAATATTGCTGCGAATAGTGAGTGAGAGTGGGAGGAATGTTGTTGAAGAAGGGCTGTAATTTGTAGATTTGCCGTTGTTAAGGAAGAATAAGAACATATATTGCATCAAATCTAATTATTTTTTCCTATTGAAAATTGTTGAGCTAATGACATATATGGTATTTTAGTTGTAAGAATGTGTGTTTTATGTGTGTGTTTGAAATATCAATGTGTTCAATGCTCGGATTTGGTGTTTTGGGATTTGTGATGGCAATGGCAAATCTTGAGGAAAAGCAAAAGTAGCAAAAGTAAAACATGCCAAATGAGTACTTATGAAAACTAAATTGTATCAAATCAGTACCTTAACTGGTTAAAGAAAACCTCAAACTTCTTTGGACAATACTCAGTTTTAAATGAGTCCCTGGACTTACTTTGTACCAAATTAGTGCTTGAACTTGTTAAATAAAATCACATACTTCTTCTTTTAACACTACTTTGTCCCAAAGAAGTCCCTATACATACTTTGCGGAGTTATTGACATATTCGAAATGGAAGAGTATTATTGTACCAAACAAGTACATAACCTAAATCAGGCACACCAAATAAGTAACTTGATTATTTTAATCGTACCAATTAAGTACTAAATGTTATTAAATACAGCCAGAAAAAATGCCTTTAACTAATTTTTTGTACCAAATAAGTATCCCCAAATAACAGCAACTTCCATTGTGGATACATAACATCTTATGACATCAACTACATTGTGCCCCATACATCAACTAATTGCCATGTTTCTGCCTACTGCTTGCCCTGCCTTCCTTTGCTTCTCTTGCTCTTATTCAACCTCTCCAATAGCTGCTGCTGGTATGGAGGCCCTGGTATCAGGAAATACGAACCTAACTTTCTTGTTTCCTACAGGAACTAGTATGGGTGGAGAGCCTACAAGGCTACACTTACTCCACTTGGTCTTCTTCCCTTTGTCAACATTCCCAGTGTGTTTCCTGGTCTTCCTCTTTTTTCTTGGCACAATTTGGGTGTGCCCGGTACTTTGACCCTGACTTGGCTCCGAAAGGGGTGCCCATTTTTTTCTTGGGCTGACACTACACTTGGTTTGACTGCAGGCACTTGTTTTTTTCCTCTCACTCACTGCACTGGGTTCTATTGCAGGAACTATTTTTCCTTCCCGGTGCAAGTTCTGCTGCAGGCATCATTTTTGCCTCCCTCTCACTGCACTGGGTTTTGCTACAGGCGCCCCTTTTTTCCTCCCTATCACTGCACTGGGTTCTGCTGTAGGCACTTGTTTTTGTCTCTCAGCCACTTGTATGGGTTCCTCTTCAGGTACTTTTTCTTATCTCTCAGCCACTTGTATGAGGTCCTATGCAAGCACTTGTTCTTGTCTCTCACTCACTTATATGAGGCCTTATGCAGGCACCTATTCTTATCTCTCAATCACTGCAATGGGGTCTTGTGCAAGCACCTGTTTCTTCCTCTTCTTCACTGCAACGGGGTCTTGTACAGGCACTTTCCTCTTCTTTTATGCTTCCTTCCTTGGCCTCCCTCTCTTTCTAACATCTGTGGCCTCACATCCCTGCATAAATAATTAAGATATCATTTTTGACTAAAAAAGTTAGGTTTGACTAACAAAGCAACAGTATACATTTAAACAGTTAGGTATGGGCACCTCGGTATTTGATGAAGGTACATTTGTTGGATTAGGCTGTGGTTGGCCCCCAGCCACTTGTACATCCATTTGCACCTGTTATAGAGTAGACCAAAGAGACGTAAAGCTGTAAAAGCATGAATTCAAATTTAAAATAAGTGCACATGCAGGTCATAAAGTACCTGCACTTGTTCGGCTCCAATAGTGCTTGTTTCCAAATGTCTTGCTGGACATTTTCTTATTACCCTTTCTGCTTCCATATGCTATTTATTACCCTTTCTGCTTCCATATGCTACACTGAGCGCTGCCCTTCACCCTCTTCGATTTACTTAGCGGTTGATCATTCTCTTCCCCAACGTTTTTCCTCCTCAGTTTCTTTAGTCTGCGTGGTTGTTGCTTATACAATGGAGGTAACACTCCATCCAATCCACTTGAATTCTACATGTTAGAGCTAGTCCTAGGGTTGATTATGAGGTCATATGCCTTTAAATATGTCTCCTTCATATACCAGTGAGAGACATAGTTTTCAAGCTGCAAGTTTTCCAACCACATACAAGCTATGGCATGAGAACAAGGTATTCTACTCAAATCCCACTTCCTACAATTGCATGTGCCATTAGCCATATTTACAGCCTAAGTGATATGCAATGCAGTCTCTTACAGCCTTGGCTTTTTTTTTTATCTAAGATGGCAAGTATCTTAGGACACAAAGCTCATTTCCATTGCCTCTCTATTGTCTCCCTATTCATACACTACCACTTCATCACTACAGTTCTGATGCCCTCAAGTAATGTCATAATAGGTTGTTCTCTGTCCTCAACAATTACTCCATTAAAAGATTCACAGTAGTTATTGGCTAAGAGGTTATACTTAGGGGTGGTACTAAAGTGTGACCTAGCCCACTGTGATGATGGCTTATCAGCAAGCCACTGGACACTGCTTGGGTTTTCATCATTTATCTCTTTCATTACTCTTTCAAAATATTTCTTGCTTGATGCAAAATTAGCATTCCATAAAAGATTTTTGTACTTTTCCCCCTAAAACCTACATCCCTGAAGTTAGCATGGACATGCATAACACAACCTATTTTCAGCTCTTGGGACTGATGTGTTAAGTGTATGAACCAATCCCTCCTGCTTATTTGGGATGAAAGTCCACTCTTCCTCGTTGGACTCTAGTATCCCCACATCATCAAGCAACAATTCTAAAAACCAAAGCCATGATTGCTGAAACTCAGACTCTATAATTGCCCATGCTATAGCATACGTGGAATTGTTGGCATCAATTCCTACAGATGTTAACACTTGACTTGGATTTGCACCTCTTAGATGCATGTCATCCATCCCAATAATCCTCTTGCAAGACCTAAGGCCTGGTTTCACTTTTACTGTAATGTCCCAAAATTTCCAGAACATTAATTAATCAATCGATCGATCAAGCACTTATTCATTTGATTACCTAAATTCGGTAAGAAAGCCCCGATGTGTATCAGAGCTTCTACAATAACTCAAATTTTCAATTACATTGTTCTTAAATAAAACACTAAAACTTAAATACTTGGGAAACTAAGGCTCTGTTTGACAACATTTTCAGTTTCCAAAAAACAAAACCAGTTTAATTTTTTTTTTACAAAAACAAGTGGGTGTTTGATAACCCAATTTTTATTTTGATATTTTTTTTTTGGTGTTTGATTACCAGTTTTATTTTCAATTTTTTTGTAGTGGTTTGCAGTGGCAGTGGTGGGCCGTGACGGTGGCTGACAGCGGTGGTGGTGGCCGACGGTGGCTGGTGGCTACCGGCTGCCGACGGTGGTTGCTGGAGGTGGCTGCCGGCCGCCGGCGGTGACTGCCGATGGTGGGAGGGTGGTGGTGGTGGTCTAAAAAAATGAAACTCATTTTTGGAGTTTTCAAAAATAGTCTTGGTTTAAAAACCGATTTTTTAAACTGAAGAAAAAAAAACGAAAACTAGTTACCAAACGCGTTTCTTTTTTTCAGTTTATAAAACTGAAAAAAAATGAGTGTCAAACGGGGCCTAAGTTAAATATTACTTTCCCTCGCTGGGGCTTAACTAAAAGAAATAATAGGATTTTCAATCGACTTCTTATTCAGGCTCTAATCACTACAAATATACTATTGTTGGTTATCACCTGCGAAAAGAAAATCAAAGGAGATTGAGCTTTTGAGAGTCCAGTAAGGTCGATCAAAAATTTAAAATAACAAAACGATTCGGACGATTTTACATTTACAGTCAAATGATAATTTTTAAAATGATTTTTCCAATAAAACCAATGCATTTCGGTAGAATCATAGGGACGAGTATCAACTCAATCCATTAAATCAATAATCATTTCAAAACACTTCAGGTACAATAAAACGAAACATGATACATTGAACATGAGCAGTACATTATAGTAAAGTCACCCCGGTAGTGCTCAATACGCTTTACATATGTATATGTATTCTTACTAGTCCATTTAGGTACTAGTTTAACCCAACCAATATACCATCCTTATAACGGCAAAAGTACGCATCATACTTATAACTCCCATATTACAAACTCATGTCGACATTTATAAAGAGTAAATAAAATTAAAAATGCTTTACGTTGAACAAATCAATAAACAGATGAAATGAACAATGAATTCCAAACAATCGCTTTAAGGCTCAATTTAGGATTTCACGTGCAATTGAAAACAATTTCATGACAAATAAAATATCAGAGTTTATTAAAATTTGATAATAACTCATAAAATTGTATGTGATGTCAATCAAGTGAAATGGGGTTTCGGGTTGAATTCCTTACCTCGATCCATGCTAAGGAATGCTATCAAACCTCGATCAATAATCTCTGAATAAACCTAAATTGGCAACCATATATTAGAACACAATCTATGCTATAATACTATAAATCTAATATGAACTACCCACCACATGCTCACTTCTAACTGCAAAATCGCACAACTCAAAGTTGTTCCGCCCACGACTAACCTAACTGAAATTCCTATGCACTCTTTATGATTATGATACTCCAAGCACATATTAAATTATAAAAAAACACTTTTATAGCTTAAGACATTATAAAAAGTTAAAATATGAATTTTCTAAAATTTTGAATATCTTTGAATTAAAATAATTTCTTTAAATACACTAAAAACCCATAAATTGCTATAATTGCCTCTAGCTCAAAACAAAGAATTATAATTTTTATAAATACTTAATATATAAAAATTATAGAATTTAAAATTAGAATTTAAAAGGCATTAAAATTATTTTAAAATTATTTATTTTCTTAAAACCAATACGATATGCAAATTATAGAAAATCAACTCAAAAAATCACAAAACTTGATCTGGGACTTCTTTATATTATAAAAACATTACTCAAATTGTTTCAAAATATTTTCATGAGTTTAAAGGCTCCAAAAGAATTTTACAATTCTAAGCTTATAGTAAATATAAAAAATACATTCTCAAAAAATTACAAATTTTTGCCACAAATTCTAATAGCCTAAAGTATTATACTTTAAAAGTTTACATGTTAACAATCACTCTACACTACCCCATGCATACATCTCACTTAATGCTAAGTCAATATCCACTATTTCACAGCTGCACACCTTCCTCTTTCACTTGTACACATTTAAACACACACAAATACACCTGCTCACACTGTCCTCACGCGCCCACTGCCTCATGGTAGTAGGTCTCCCACTTCTTCCTTCATTATATATATATATATATATATATATATATATATATATATATATATATATATATATATATATATATATATATATATATATATATATATATATCTATGGAGCTGATCCCTTGATAGCGCTAGCAAAATGGGGTATTTGCTAGCACGATCTGGACCGTCCATCCTAAAAGATGGAGGCCCAGATCGCGCCTTTTTTTAAAACTGTCAGTAGTCCGCGACACAGTGTCGCGGACGGCTTATTTTACCTTTCTGCCCCTCCACGCCGTCCGCGATACTGTGTAGCGGACCAGTGAGGGGCCCTCACAAAAAGTCGTTCGCCACACTGTGTGGCGGACAACCTCTAGGCTGACACATGTCAGTACCTGTCCCGTCAGTCCTTGTCCTTATCTGTCACGTCAACAGTTGAAAGTACACAGTGGCGGCCAATATATTGTCAACGATATAGTATAGCGAACGGATAATATATATACAAAAAAACCTTAACTACGACACTCTTCTCCATTCTTCCTACTCACAAATATTCCCAACAGCGTTGGCAAGCAGATCTGCGCAATTTCTTCTTAAGAGCAGCTTTAATACCCTAATAGATCACATAAGTTCACAAAATCAATCCTTTACATGTTCGTAATCCATAGTTGTGATGAATATTGCGTTTATGCCTGGTTTTGATTATGCATTGAGCATGTGCTAGCGATGATAAGGATTTATATATGTATGTATAAGTTCATGTGCTAGCGTTTGTAAAATCCGATTCCGTATATGTATATATATCTATTATATATACATGTATAAGTTCATGTGCTAGCGTCGTATTTTTGCGAGCGATTGTCAAAATCCAAATCGTAAAATCCAAACTGAGAAGGTTTTTTCCTAATTTCAGTTGCAAAAAATAGAATTTAACCCTAGACCAGAAGATCCATCCGTGTTATACGACCAAGCCAACCATATCAGTACGCTCATATGGGATGATGGAGTAAAATACATTATTTATCAAACTTTCTTATTCTTACGAACGTTGTATACCGTTTGTTTTGCTTAAATTGTATTTATTAATTCATAGGAAAGAGAACTTCTCACCACCGTAGAAGTATCTCACGAGTTCACATCATGGAATTTGAACAAGTCCCAGAAAAAGAAACTGCGTGGAATTGGGTTTGAGATTTTCACGCATGGGCAGATCTTTCAACAGCTTGACCGGGCCTTGATAGGTGCCCTTGTTGAGAGGTAGAGAAACGTTTCACTTCCCGCTCTGAAAGATGACAATTACCCTAGAAGATATAGGGTTCATCTTAGGGTACAAGTGCTGGAGCCACTCATTGTCTTGCAATGAGTAATCCTCAACAAGTTTTTCCCACCTCTCCTCAAATTCCTTAATCGTTAACGACTCACTTTTCAAAGTCCTGTTTAAAGTCTGGATACTTTGCATACACGTGATGCAGACGTTCAGGGTATTTGTTGCTTATGTGCCAAGTGCACAAGTTGTGTCGAGTATCTGGGAAGACGGTAGCAATAGCCTTCTTCATTGCCAAATCTTGATCGGTGATGATAACATTGGGTGCTTTGAAGTTCATTGCTTCCAGCCACACCCTAAACAACCATTCAAAAGAACTCTCGCTCTCGTCCCTTAACAAGGCGAACCCGAACAGGATGGAGTGATAATGATGATTGACGCCCGTGAAAGGAGCGAACGGCATCGAGTACTTGTTGGTACGGTATGTGGTGTCGAAAGTCACGACATCCCCAAAATGCTTATAAGCTAGCCTCGAACGACCGTCGACCCAAAAAATTGTGCTAACTCGATGCTCGTCGTCAAGTTTATAATCGAAGGTAAACTGCGGGTCCTCCATCTGCATCCGTTTCAATAGGCTCATTGTCGCTTGAGCATCATTGAGGTCATACGCGGCTCGTCTATGGGTTCGGACCGCGTTACGAACGTCTGTCGTGTTAAAGTTTAAATTTTGAATTCCCCCAGCCTGTTCAGCAAGAACATTAACAATCTCGGTAGGTCCAATCTGCGCATTGCTCATTGTGTGAATTAGGCTCCTCGCGACCTTACCCATCTTCTTGTGTTGATGCATCTGACTCACCTTAGAAGGGGTTACTAACGGGTGATTGTGTGCCAGTTCCAGGCTGGTAATAAGCCAATGATCTTGCTTGGTTTGTAGCTTACGAACATCTTGACCTGGCAATTTGTGCGCTCAAAGCAATCCCGTCTTCTACGCGAATATCCTATTTCGTCATCACTGTCATCGTTGCCTACGCGTGTCTCATTTTGCACTGGGTTTCTGCCCCTATGACACTCGTATAAGCGAGAGCATATCTTTTTCGTTACGTTGCTTGTTCTTGTAGTCTTTATTCTAATGCCAAAACCAACCCTCAATGAATACGCTCGAAAACATTCTTCAGCTTCTTCCAATGTTTGAAAGGTTCGTCCTAGATACGGATCACTAGCATCTACGGGGGTGTTGGAGCTCGACACGAAATCAGACATTGCAAAACGAGACCTATGTAGAAATAGACTACGCTTAACAATCAAATGATATTTTCAACTGAAAATATTATCTCAAAATTATCTTGGCGAATAGATAGATTTAGGATGACAAATATACCATATACATAATCTCAAAAGTGTCTCCCATTTTGCTCATTATAAATTTATTAACATAACAAATTAAAATTACTAAGATAAACAGAAAAATTCATCATGCCAAAATACAACAAACATATCTCAAAAAATTTAAATTTAAATAGGATACATGTGTCGAAGTTAGCGAACATAAAAAAATTGAAATTAACTACAATGAATTAGTTTAAAGTTAACAAATTAATTTCTAGAACATCACAAGTTGATGAATAGAGTGACAAATTTCTAGAACATCACAAAGCAAGTGTTAGTCGAAGCTTGAGAGGAGCTGAAAATGGAATCAAATGAGTCTGAAGGAGAAGAAAATTTTGCTCAAAGAACTGGAATTTTTGCTGAAAGAGCTGAAAATGCTGCCGACAACTCTGACACGTGCAGAAATAAAGGTCCATAAATATAATTTTGCATTTAAAACTGTCGCGGACACTGTTGACGTGACACCTACCGAGGGGAATGAGGCTCTGATAGGAAACTTTCTTGGCGATTGACGGGACAGGTACTGACACGCGTCAACCTAGAGGTCGTCCGCCACATAGTGTGGCGGACGACTTTTTGTGAGGGCCCCTCACTGGTCCGCTACACAGTAACGCGGACAGTGTGGAGGGGCAAAAAGGTAAAATAAGCCGTCCGCGACACTGTGTCGCGGATTACTGACAGTTTTAAAAAAAAGGTGGGATCTGGGCCGTCCATCTTTCAAGATGAACGATTCAGATCGCGCTAGCAAATACCCCATTTTGCTAGCGCTATCAAGGGATCAGTTCCCACACACACATATATATATATATACACACACACCTCACTATATTGCACACACCAACCCAATATTCAGTCACACACGCATTCCAAAACGCCATATAGGGTTCACTCACAAACAACTCTTACCTTTACTCATAGGTTCACAAAGAAAAAAAAATCCATTCACTCAGCCCACCGTGGCTCTTCTCTCCCTCTCCTTTCCTTATCTTTTCCAACACACTCCATCACCCATTAAACTAGCCTCCATGCACCTCACCACCTTGCAAACCCGTACTCAGATGCATGTTTACACACCCACCAATATATACACAACTGTCTGCCATGCCCACTGCCGTGAGGGAGTGGGTCTTCCTCCCCTTCTCTCTCTCTCTCTCTCTCTCTCTCTCTCTCTCTCTCTCTCTTAAAAAAACACACTCACACAAGCACACCTTATAACCCAATATGCCTTCACAAAATACACCCTGCATGTAGACCTCCAAATTGCACCGTATACACACACCCTCAATCTCACCCCACTGCCTCACGGCAGTGGGTTCTTCTCTCTTTTTCTTCTTTTCATCAAACTCACACACACATATATATTAATTCAAATACACTGATCTACGTACACCACACAAACAAAACTCACCCACTCACTGTTTCTCACACATACGGCACATACACACATATCATCACGCAATACCCAATTTACGTCGGGCTGCGGCTGCGGCTACCACAGCCACTCTTTTTCTCACGGCAGCCACGAACCTATTTCATCTGCAACACCCACATCACTGTAAACTGAAATTTCAGCAGCCCTAAGACTCACAGAAAACCCACTCTCACATTTGTCGCTAAATCTTCTTACCCGAACTTATTATCGCGAAAATGGTCCAATGATAAACCTTTATTTTATGATAATTTATGAGTTAAGAAAATTATCTATGGGTTATTATGCTATCTCATTTGACCAAACGTTGCTATTAACTACATCGCTACTAAAGAAAAATTTTATTGTCTCTAAAAGTTTACCGATGCTAAGGAAAATAAGTCGTCGCTAAAAACACATTGTCTGTGCTAAGTATTTGAAAAAAATATCGTCGGTAAAAATTGTTAAAATAATTTCAATGCTAACAATAAAGTACGAAATGGTCGCGAAAGGCTTCTAAAAAATATCATTAACTAATCGTCTCTGAATACCTAAATCGATATCACCTATAACTGTTATCATTAAGTTATAACTTATGGTTCCTAAAATTTTAGTCGCTAAATACCTACAGAATATTGTCTAAGCAAATCGACCTACAAATTGGGTATGAAAATCATCGCTGAAAATTTAATTAATCGGCTAGATAATATTAAGGTTCGGAGTATTACATTTACTTGCCCAAGACTTATGTAAACCCGTTAAAACCTGTCACTCCCATCAATGATACTCTGCTCATTCAGTTTCATTATAGCAGTGATCCCAGGATTAACCCTTTTTATTCTGCCAGGTAATTCCAAAGCTTTTTGTACTGGTACAAAAAGTGATCTATCGTGACGTTCTATGCCGGCGCTCGCTCGAAGGCGTTGCTGTATATGGGCAACGACGGCTCCTCCACGATGACCGCCGTTATAGAATCTATGGCAACGCTTTAAGCTGGCGGTCAAATGTCTGGCGCTGTTATAGGTGATATTTTCACCCAAAGTATGAGCGCCAAAATTTAGCGTTAAAATACTATCTACACCGACGGTCTAATTGCTGATTTACATTCAATTTTTCTCCTTTTTTTTAATGCTTTATTCCACTAAATGTTCTTTCTCTCGGTCTTTCTCACGTCTCTCTCACGCGACTCACCCACACCATGCGGCGTCAGGTTCCTTTCTCTCCGCCCCCCTCTATCCTCTCGCTTCTTCATTCTCAATTAATCCGTCCAGATTGAACACGCTTTGGGATTTCAGATTGAAGTCTCGACGCTTTTCTAAAAGGATTGTTTCAGATTGAACACATTTGGGATTCCATCTAATCCGGTAGCTATTTCTTTCACCCATGCAACGATTGTTGTACAATTGATTGTTTCCATCATGTTTTGAAAAGCTTTTTATGTTCTGATTCCAAATTTCATACATCTGGGTCTCGTGGAGTCGTCGCCGGCAGCGCCACTCGCCATCGCAGCAACAGCAGCCCGCTAGCCTCTCTTTTTCCTCCAAACTGGCTGTTAGTTAGCAGAGGTATGCCTTTGGCGTTTTCTTTATAATATTGTTTATAAATTTTATTCCTTTTCCATTCTAAGCTTTTTGTTTTTGACTGTATATCCAAATTTAAAAGTCGATAGTTACAACATGCATGAATTTTACCACATATAGTATATTATTTGGATGATACAATAGTTTGCTGAAGATATTTGTTAGTGTTATTAAAATTTCAATGTCAGCCATTAGATGATCTAGCACGCATTTTATGCCGTTATGTTTTTATTGTTCATGTGTATTTGTAGTTTTTGGACGCTAAACTTAGCATCTATAATATGAATTGAAATTGCTAGGGTTAGGTTTTCTCAGAGATGATCGAATTTACTGCTCCAATGATGCTAGTACAATTTAGCGACTTTGGTATTTGATTACATAAACATGGACCTTACTTATGATTGTTGCAGTTTCATTCTGAGAAAGAGTTTTGAGTACAATGAACTTGGATCATTGTTCTTGCACAATCGAAAAGAAACAATGAGTCTCAGCTTCATGATTACCTAAAAGAAGTCTCAACATCTTCATCTTCAATTACCAAATAATCCAAAATTTGGACCCTCTGGGAGTTGTAATAGTATTTTAGGAAACTTTAAGTAATCCGAAAGAAACTTAGTGTTATTCATCTTTTGTTATTGTAGACTACTTTTAATTGAGTTGAAAGAACAACTTTTTGGATTATTTACGTACCCTTTTAAAAGAACTTAGTGTTATCTTTTAGTTATACTCTCTCTTGTGCGATCTCTTTGTTTTATGGTCCAAGCAGGTGCAGCTTTCCGAGTCGGAGATCAGGCAACTTTGCCTTAGGTCCAACCAAGGATATCTTCTTACAGCAGCCCAATCTTTTGGAGCTTGAGGCACCATCAAGATCTGTGGTGTGTTTTTCTTGATTTTGGCATGTTTAGTATTTGTTTTTTGTAGTTGGTAGAGGTAGTTTTGTGTTTTTTAAAGTGGTTTCTTGGTGGTTAAGAACTGGGTGTGGTCTATTTGAGCTGGGTAAGGGTTTAATTTAATCCTCTTTTGTTTGAGGTTTTCTAGCTAATTATGATTTTGGTAGGTCTAATTAAAGTGGCTTAACTTGAAATCTATGGTTACACTTTGAACTTAGATGTGTGTGGTTTGATGCTGCTATTTTTACTCTTCTGTGATGAGGGTTTGACCAAATCTTAAATGGTTTGGAGTGGTTCTTGATAATTGTAAATTGGGTTTGGTGGTGACTTATGGGAAGTGCTTAATTTCATTGGTAAGTGCATTTTTTGCTATGAATGTACAGCTCAATGATAGAGTTGCTTGGGCTACTGATTATCTGAATGTCGAGATGGGTATGGATTTTATTTATTTTTTATTTCTAGAATGCATCGTGAACTATTCCGGCTGACCTAGGAAGTCATGTACTAGGTTACGTTTGCTCTTTTATGAGAGGGATCCATTTCCATATATACTGTTGATGGTAAATAGATTAGTTACTTTGACTAGACTGTTGTCTCCTCAATCATACTGATTTTTCTCTTGGATAGTTTGACTTGATCTTTCAGCTCGAGTTGAAAATCCTGTCATCTTGTGCAAGTGTGTTTAATATTTTGAACTTGTAGCTTCTCAGTGCACGAGATCTTTGAATTGATAGCTTAGTTATATGTGAAGTTCATAGTAGACATTAGCGATCATAAAGATATGCAAGGATTGTCCTACTCTTGTCAATGCTTCCTGACCTACCAAGCTCCCCTGTAAGTGACTTGAAAAACAACTCATCAGCGGTGAAGGCCTATATTTGGAGTTCCTTTGGGGTTAATTAGGTTAAACGGTACCATGTAATATTCTCCAGTTTAAAAAGCCAACAAAAAGTCTCATTACTAACAAGTTAAAATGATCTCCACCATAACCCAAGCGCCTAAAATTGTTCAAATGTGAATTATTTTTCACGAAATGACCCTCAATTACGTAGACTAGTCCTCGGAAAAAAAATCTTTTGAAGTTTTATGCTTTTTGCAACCCAATTTTCGATGACCAAAACGTTAGCCCTCTCAAAGGCTGATTAAAATGACCACTTTGAGTTTAGATGTTTGCTAGATGCTGACAATTTGTATTTATGTGTGTGTGAAATTCCAATGATATTGCTTAGATGAAGTGATTAACTCTAATTGTTTCCAGCTTAAAAAGCCAACAAAAAGTCTCATGACTAACAAGATCATACCCAAAACCCCAAACGCCTAAAATTGTTACAAAGTGAATTATTTCTTAGAACTTGACCCCCAATTACGTAGACTAGTTCTCAGGAAAAACCTTGAGAAGTTTTCTACTTTTTGGGAAGCTATTTTTTATGCTCAAAACATTAGCCCTCTCAAAGGTTGATTAATGTTGTCCTAAATAGTATACTTTGTGTATATTTGTGCAGAATAGCAAAGGAAAAAGGCCGAGGCGTGAATTTGATTCACTGTCCTTAAGACTTATTCATCCCGCAACGGTGCTGACGGTTCTTGACAACAGTCTCCCAGGATACAACGGCAATACGTCTGAAATAGGAGCACTCCAAATTGCAGACTTGGCGAACCCGGCGAACCAAAATAATGGCACAGAACTCTTTCAAATACAGGAAATTTAGAGACAGAATATTACAGAAAATAATTTCGGGATTCAGTTCTTTCTATTAACTTCTGTAACTGACTCGTTTTTATACACAAAGTATTCACTGGGGGTGCAACTCTTCACAGAAAAAAACTGCTAACTGAAAAGGTAACAACTTTCGGAAAAGAAAATAAATAAATAAAATTTATTTATTTAAAATGTTTTTGTCCCAAAAAGAATAAAGCCTGATGGGCCCAAGCCACGGCCACGGCCACGGACCGGACCGGACCGGGACGGGGCTGGCGGCGCGGGCGTGTGTGGTGGACCTTGGGTTAACCTAGGTCCTCCCTCCTTACAAAACATGGGTACCCCAAGGGGCCCAACCCTTAGCTCAAGGCTAAGCTTTATAAGGAGATAACTTGGCTTTATCACTTCAATGTGGGATACTCTTTTCCCTTCAAGGTAAACCACCAACTTTAACTTTAATTTTCTCATTCACCTCTCATTTGTTTTAAACATGTGAATATACCATGATCATCTATTCCAATAGATGAACATGAATCAAGTTGTTCTTAACCAAAATATGGTTTGGAACCAATTTGAAAATTGAGTCAAAGTTGCTTATCCACAATGGGTTTAAAACCCTTTAAAACCCAATTCCAACAATCCCCCACATGAATAGAAAATTGACTGGACTCTATACGCAAAGAAACACTGACACAAGAAAGAGTTCTTTAGAACGACACTGCATCGAGATAGGTAGCCGATGGCCTTGAACCTTCCCTAGTGAGAACTATCGGATTTACTGGTTAACCAGTGAACGTGATGTCTTGAACTGTTCAACCTTTAGTGTAAACCAAGACAATAGAACTTCACACAGTATCGCTCAAACATTGTTTTGAGGTTCTCATTGTTGTGTTCATTTTGGCCCTGAACAGCTCCTGGTTTTCATGAGTACTCTTAGAGAATTCAGCCTTACAATTCTCATAGAAGCGGCCCACTTCTTACTCACATAGGTGACTTCTTATTAAGAGGTTCCTACTGCAACCCCACTTGGATTTCCAAGATATAAGAGTTATTAAAAGCATAGCTTAACCAAACCTTTTTGTAGGTGCCACTGTCTTCTCATCATAGGAATAGATATGAGGGGTTTAACCCCCCACAGTGCTCTGTCTGAGTCACTTTTACATAATTTGGTTTTCCCTTTGAACCTAGATCTTGGGATCTCCGGTCAGCTAGGTAAGGTTTCCATTATGGCAACTCTTTAGTTCATAGGCTTAAGACCCATTCCCCTCGATGACGTGTTTACTTTCTCTCTAGTTAAAGCTTTTGTTAACGGATCCGTAATATTATCCTTTGACTTCACGTAGTAGAGATAATTTCACTAGAAAGTAATTCTTTAATGATATTATGTCTACAACGTATGTGTCTAGACTTACCGTTATACATACTGCTTTGTGCTCTTCCAATTGCAGATTGACTATCACAATGTATGCAAATTGGTGGCACAAGTTTAGGCCAATTTGAAATATCCTCCAAGAAATTACGAAGCCACTCCGCTTCTTCTCCTGCTTTATCTAAAGCAATGAATCCATAGTGGATCTGGCAATACACGTTTGTTTAGAGGATTTTAAAAAAATAGCTGCTCCTCCTAATGTAAACACATATCCACTTGTGGATTTTGTTTCATTAGAATCTGATATGCAGTTGGCATCACTGTATCCTTCTAATATAGGTAGATATCTAGAATAATGCAGACCAAAGTTTAAGGTATATTTTAAGTACCTTAAAACTCTTACAATAGCCATCCAGTGATTCTTCCCAGGATTGCTTGTATATCTGCTCAACTTACTGACAGCATATGTTATATCGGGTCTCGTGCAATTCATGATATACATTAAGCTACCAATTATATGCGAATACTCTAATTGAGATATTCCTTCACCCGTATTCTTTGTTAGATGTAAATTTACATCTAGTGGTATCTTAACTGGACTATCATCGTAACTTTTAAATTTGTCTAGCACTTTCTCAATATAGTGAGATTGTGACAAGACTAGTCTATTTGATGTTTTGGTAATTTTCATACCAAGTATAACATCAGCTACACCCATATCTTTCATCTCAAACTTACTGGTCAACATTTTCTTTGTAGCCTTAATGAATTCATTATTGCTCCCGATAATGAGCATGTCATCCACATAAAGGCAAACAATGACATATCATTTTTCCGTGCCTTTAACATAGACACATTTATCACATTCATTGATTATAAAGCCATTTTCAATCATGACTTTATCAAACTTTTCATGCCATTGTTTCGGAGCCTGTTTTAGTCCATAAAGTGACTTGACAAGCTTGCACACCTTCCTCTTATGATTAGGAGCTACAAACCCCTCGGGTTGCTCTATATAGATCTCTTCATTTAGATCTCCATTTAGGAAGGCTGTTTTCACATCCATTTGGTGTATCTCAAGATTATTAATAGCTGCAATAGCTATCAATATTCGAATGGATGTTATTCTTGTAACTGGTGAATATGTATCAAAATAATCAAGCCCTTCATTTTGTCTATATCCCTTGACAACCAATCGGGCCTTGTATTTTTCAATCGTTCCATCAGCTTTCATCTTTCTCTTGAAAATTCATTTACACCCTAATGGTTTATTTCCAGGAGGAAGATCCACCAGTTCCCACGTATGATTTTGCATGATGGATTCAATTTCACTGTTAACAGCCTCTTTCCAATGAGGAGCTTCGGGACTCGACATTGCTTCATTGTAAGTACGAGGCTCATTTTCTAATAAATATGTTAGAAAATCAGGACCAAACGATGTAGAAGTTCTAGCTCTTTTGCTACGTCTTGGCTCATCTTCCTCTTGTGAGGGATCTTGGTCCATACTAGTTCTTTCTGAAGAACTCCGTTCTTGTGCAACTTTATAAGGAAACACATCTTCAAAGAAATGTGCATTCCTTGTTTCCATTATGGTGTTGACGTGTATATCGTCAACTTCAAATTTATGCACTAAGAACCGATATGCCGAGCTATGGCTTGCATATCCAATGAAAATCCCATCAACCGTTTTAGGTCCTATTTTGACCATTTTAGGTGGTGGAATAGCTACCTTTGCTAGACACCCCCACACGTTAAGATATTTGAAGGAAGGAGGATGACCTTTCCATAGCTCATAAGGCGTCTTTTGCCGCTTCTTGTGAGGTACTTTATTAAGTAAATAATTAGCAGTTAAAACCACCTCCCCCCACAAGTTATCCGGTAGTCCAGAATTTATCAACAAAGCATTCATCATTTCCTTTAAAGTAAGATTTTTCCGCTCAACAATTCCATTTGACTGAGGCGCATACGGTGCCGTGGTCTCATGAATGATTCCGTGATCGGCACAAAATTTTTCAAGAGGGAAAACATATTCTCCACCTCTATCACTTCTTAGTACTTTGATTTTCTTGCTAAGTTGATTTTCAACTTCAATTTTGTATTGCATAAATGCTTCCAAGGCTTCATCCTTGCTTCTAAGCAAATATACATAACAAAATCTAGTACAATCATCAATAAAAGAAATAAAATACTTTTTTTCTCCTCTAGATTGTACCACATTTAAGTCACATATGTCACTATGAATTAGACTTAAAGGTTCCGTACTTCTTTCAATTGACTTGAAAGACTTTTTGCCATTTTAGCTTCAACACAAATTTCACATGCATTATGTGAGTCAAAATTCATTTTAGGCAAAAATTCATTTTTCACTAACTTTTGTAAAGAGTCATAGTTCACATGACCTAATCTACGATGCCATAAATTAGGAGATTCTAACACGTAAGCAGAAGAAATAGTTTTATTAATATCGGAATTAGGTACAGCTTTAAGCACGATGGTCATTACATTTAACTTAAAAAGACCATCACATAAGTACCCTTTTTCCTACAAACATCCCACTTTTAGTGAGTACAACTTATCGCTCTCAAATACTAGCTTGAAACCATTCTTACTCAACAATGAGCCTGACACTAGATTCTTCCGAATGTCTGGCATATTGTTGAGACTCAATTCCTTGCCGGATGTCATCTTTAAGACCACCTTGCCCATTCTTAGCACCTTTGAAGAAGAAGAGTTTCCCATGAACAGATTCTCGTTGTTGGCGCTCTCATATGTAGTGAACATACTTTGCTTCGGAGCACACATGTCGAGTAGCGCCCGTGTCTACCCACCACTGTTTGGGATTTCCAACCAAGTTGACTTCGGATACCATCGCAGATAAATTCAAATATGTTATGTCCTCGGTGATTTTGGTAACTTCAGTCACGTTGGCTTGAGAATTCTTTCCTTTCTTAAAGTTTCCTTTATTTTTGCGATAATCCTTAGCACGATGGCCAGCTTTGCCGCACGCATAACAGTTCCCTTTGAACTTCTTCTTCTCACCGCCTTTGAAATTTGAGCCGCTTGCTCCGCTTGGACCATCGGAATTGGATATTTTCCTCCTCTTTCATGGACCTTGCTCGACCACATTTGCATTGGCCTCTTGATGATAATTAATGGCCTTCAACTGGCGATTATCCTCCTCAATCCTCAATCTAACGATCAAATTATCGAGTTTCATCTCCTTGCGTTTATGCTTCAAATAGTTATTGAAATCTTTCCAAGCAGGTGGCAATTTTTCAATCAAAGCAGCCACTTGAAAAGACTCTTCAAGTACCATCCCTTCCGCATGAATATCATGTAGAATACGCAAAAACTCTTGGACTTGACTAATCACTGTCTTAGAATCCACCATCTTGAAATCAAGGAATTTGTCGACTATAAATTTCTTTGAGACGGCATCTTCCGTCTTGTATTTCCTTACAAGGATTCCCACAATGCTTTCGCATTGACCATTGAACTATATACGTTATACAACACATTGTCCAACCCATTGAGGATGTAGTTCTTGCACAATAAATCTAAATGCTTCCAAGCATCCACGGCAGCCACTGTTTGCTGGTCAGGATTATCACCAAGGTCTGGTGCATCCTCTTGCAAGAACCTTGCCAAATTCAAGGTGGTAAGATAGAACAACATTTTCTGTTACAATCTCTTAAAATCTTTTCCGTTGAACTTTTCTGGTCTTTCACCAAGTCCAACAGAACCATGAGCAGGTGCCACATAAGGCGTCGCATACACAGTCCCACCACTGTGTTGCACATTGGGATTAACCGGTCCACTTTCCGGATTGGTTTCACTAGTAGCCATTGTTATATTTATGAACAGAATATAACAACAATTAATAAAACAGTCCAGTCTATCACAAAAGTATAAACAGAGTCTAGTATCACTAAGTTAAATTCAGAAACTGAAAATAATTTTAGTATATGCTTGACAGAATCAAATATGAAAAAGAAATTGAAAACACTATTTTGGAAATACTGTTTCTACACATGCAACACAAAGTGCAGAATACTGTTTCTACACGTGCAACACAAAGTGCGGAGTAATCTTAAGATTGTTGTCCTAAATAGTATACTTTATGTATATTTGTGCAGAAAACAATTTCAAAAATATACTAACATACATACGTTAAGGTTCCAAAACAACAGTAACGTAAGTAAGGAAATAAAAGTATATGTAACAACTCACAACAAGATTGCAGAACAGCAAAGGAAAAAGGCCGAGGCATGAATTTGATTCACTGTCCTTAAGACTTATTCATCCCGCAACGGTGCTGACGGTTCTTGACGACAGTCTCCCAGGATACAACGGTAATAAGTCTGAAATAGGAGCACTCCAAATTGTAGACCCGACGAACCAAAACAATGGCACAGAACTCTTTCGGACATAGGAAATTCGAAGACAGAATATTACAGAAAATAATTTTGGGTTTCAGTTCTTTCTTTTAACTTCTGTAACTGACTCGTTCTTCTAGTTGAAAAGGTCACAACTTTTGGAAAAGAAAATAAATAAATAAATAAATTTTATTAATTTAAAATGTTTTTGTCCCAAAAAAAATAAAGCCTGATGGGCTCAAGCCCAAGCCACGGACCGGGAAGGGGCGGGGCGAACGGCGCGAGCGTGTGTGGTGGACCTTAGATCAACCTAAAGGGCCCAACCTTTAGTTCAAGGCTAAGCCTTATAAGGAGAAAACTTGGCTTTATCTCTTCAATGTGGGATACTATTTTTCCTTCAAGGTGAACCACCAATTTTAACTTCAATTTTCCATTCACCTCTCATTTGTTTTAAACATGTGAATATACCATCATCATCTATTCCAATAGATGAACATGAATCAAGTTATTCTTAACCAAAATATGGTTTGGAACCAATTTGAAAATTGAGTCAAAGTTGCTTTTCCACAATGGGTTTAAAACCCTTTAAAATCCAATTCCAACAATTAATGACCACTTCAAGTTTAGATGTTTGCAAGATCCCGATTCATGAGTGTTTGAAGTTCCAATGATATAGCTTAGATGAAGTGATTAACAAACAAAATTAGTTGGCAGATCATCAAGTTGTTGACTGTTAATGGGGTGGCTTCGATGTGTAAGAAGACAACCTGTATGATTGAAGCTCTTCAAGTATCAGTTTTTTTCCCATTTTGTTTTTCTTTTGAGAATATGCTTAAGAGGTATAAGTTCTTTTGGTCCATGTAAGTGGATAATTTGGCACTGTTTGAAGTTATGTTAACAATTGAGTTATGACAAACTTAGTTTTGGTTTTTGGGGTTATATTGTTGGTTCTTGTGATTGAAGATTAAAGACCTTTGTGGTTTTTGGTATACCAATGTAGTATCTAGTATGAGAAAATGAATCCCAGTATTCGTTTGTCTGCTTGTGGTTTAAAATGGGATCTCCTTCTTCTTGTCCTTCCAATCTAGGTGCTAAACCAACAGTGTTGTAACATCAGGTTTAAGTCATTGGTTGGTAATTTGGTATAGTAACATTTCCTGCAGAAAGAATCCACAACTGCTGCACCAGCCTCAGGTTGGCACGAAGCAACTTTATACTCCTGCATACTTTGCCATACATAAGATTAGGATCAAGACTATGACATCTGGTTCCTTATGCAGATGACGATAAACATTTGCGTCTTATAAGATAATTAACTTAACATTATTTATCGCCCTAATATCAAGTCTTTTGTTACCTCTATCAGGTTGTTGCCAAGGTGAATGGAAATGGATTAATCTTGATCTTGGTGGTTAATATTGGTCATGTGCATGGACGGTTGCTGGGTTGATTTGGAAATGTGCATGAGAATTTACTAGGTTTTGTACAATTCATAAAAAGTATATGACTTCGCTTCTTCTTTCTAGACAAACGTGTTATTGTTTTAGATTTGAATAGATTACAGTTGTTTTGTGACCAATCAAGTCCTAATTTAGATTTAATTTGTATTTGGTTTTCACTAGCTATATGGTACAAAGAAAAGCAATGCAAAAAACAAAGCATATCTATATATAGGTAGTTGGCAATGTCGGCACTATCTATCATTTTGCTCTTCTTTTCTTTTGGGTGATAATGTATGAGGCGGTAAGTATCGCCGGTATAAGTGAATTATTTTTTTAAAAAAAATCTAAAACAAGCCTATGTCGACGGTCGTACATGCCGGCATAAGTCCATACATTCGAAGAAACAAATGCAAAAGGAAACCTATAACGGTGCACGGGACCGTTGACATAGCTCCAATTATTCAGCATATTAATAAAATAAAAATGATACCTACCGCGACAGTCCTTAATGCTGGCTTTGCTATTTATTCCAAATATATAAGAAATTAAAATTTTACCTATGACGGCGCTCAAAACTGTCGGCATAGGTTTAGGCCGTTGCTATTGATAATATTAGAAGATGGGTGGGGGAACACTTTTAGAGACGGCCGACCACTGGCGTAGACCCCTTCTAGCGCCAGCATAGGTCTATCGAAACGCGAGTAAAAGGCAACGGTTTTGTAGCACCGTTTAAGCCTACAATGGCGGTTTTTCCACTTCTCGCGGCGCCGTACGGCTGCTGGTGTAGAGCATTTTCCTTGTTGGGTATTGTTCCTCTACTGTCCCATTGATCAATGTTTGAATCAACTTCTTAGCCCTGTAAGTAGTGGTTCTTTTTACCTTCAATTTCAGCTCCCTGTATACTATCTTCCTCAAAGCCTTGACAGGCATAGTTGGGTTAACCACAAACTTGTCCTTGGAATTCTGTATAATCCATTTAGTGCGTGCAGCCCTATTAATGTGTTGTCTATTGTATGTGTGCTTTTCTCCTACTGTCTTTACTTGCACTGACATGGAAATATCATATGCTAATGCATATACAAACCACCCACAATCTTCTGACTTGCAAATAGTCTTGATTTTGGTTCTCATGTTCTTTGTGAACTTAATTGGCCTTGCTTTATTGATTGAGTATGGCTTGGCAGCATCTTGAAAACCTTATTGCCTACAAAAATCATTCCAAAACTTAAAATGTGGCTTTTCGGTGCTTTTTCATTATCAGAGCCAGAGTCAAACCACTCGTGAATATCTTCAGTGTTTACATCCAGCATTGGCTATTTCCTTTTGCCCTTATATTTAACCCCCCTCAGCCATGACCTCTACTACTTTGCCCTTACCCTTGGATTTACCCCCCCCCCCCCGGGCCATTAGCTCTTTCCCTTTACCCTTGGATTTAGCCCCCTGACCTATTGGTTCTTTCCCTTTGCCCGATTTTTGCAACCCAACACTTTCCCCATCCTTCTCAAGCTCACCTGATCTGAAGCTTTCACCAATTGTTCCCCTCATAGTCATTATCATAGTTTTCTTCAAGGTCTGATCTATCACTATCAGTATCACATTCACTAAAGCTATCCATACCTGAATCATCTGTACTTGTAAAATCACTTGCATCCCCATCATTGTGCTCAGTAGATACACCCTCAGTAGTAGCAGCATGTTTAGCCCCTTCATTATGCTGTGCAGTCACACCCTCATTACCAACAACATTTTCAGCCCCTTCACTATATTGAGCATCTACACACTGACTATCAGCAACATGTTCAGCCATTTCATTATATTGTGCATCTACACCCTGACTAGAGCTTACATTTTCAGCCCCCCTCATTTGCACTCTCAGTTCCCCTTGACACATATTCTAATGCCCCCATAATCAACTGTTCTTGAGTGTTTTGGGCTATAATGGGGTTGGTATAGAGCAAGCTCTAGACCAACTTCAGGTTGAACCAAATTACCATGTTCATCTAATTCCTCTATAACAATGCTAGTTTTCTACTTAGGCCAATTCTGAACCACACAGCTTCAAATTATTCCCTACTAACCACTTTATCTACTGTTAATTGGACAAGATATGTGTCAAAGACCCTATCTTTAGTCCTCCGCTCCCATATTTGCACATATGAACGGTCGCCCTCTAACTTAACTAGTCTTTCATCTAACCTTTTCCTTGGTACTAAATAGAATATATGCATATAACTTTGGTAGTAAATAGAATATATGCATGTAACCCATTAGCCCTAAACCATCACAATTTTTTTCAAACTGTCTCATACTAAAAATATCAATGTCACAAAAATTCACAAATTTAGTATGACATGGGTAATACACTTTCTGTGGAATATTTTTAAATTCCCCCTATGGTTGATTCTTAGAGTAAACAATGTACCATTTGGGTCTGCATAATAAACAAGAAAATGAGACTATATTATTCTAAAGTAAAATGAATCGTTGAGCCAAGATTAAAAGCATATTATTAGTGTGGGACCACACTTTCAAAATTCAGAGCATGTTCTTTTATTTACTTTGTAAATACAAAAAATTTAGACAGTGCAAATGTAACATCCCAGGATTTTCGAAACGTTAGCACTCACTCGATCATTTACACTAAGGCAATAGAACCCTCAAATTCAACTAATTTAGAACCATCAGCCAGTCAAAGCAATTAAACCTTTTAGTAAAATAATACTCTTAGCGTATCATAGTTGAAACATTAAGTCTAAGTTAACAATCTAAATAACAATACCCACGCAGGGATTCTAATGACTAGGACTGAAACTTAAATTCTCTTTCCCTCGTTCGGGCTTAGATCTAAACCACACCCAATGCGATCTATTGTTGGTTATCACCTGCCCAAAAGGAAGTTAAACGGGAGTGAGTTTTTAAGAGCTCAGTAAGGTCGCTCAAACAAAGAAATTACGAAATAATTCACCAATACAATTCAATAATAATTTTTAAGAGTTTCAAAAGAATCATAACTGGTTCGATCAATATCAATAAATTTTTCAGATACGATGCAATTAATCACAGATACACCGACTATTCTATCGAGGTACTAACCCACACCTATACACCGGCTAGTCCGTCAAGATATTAGCTTACACCAATATACCGGCTAGTCCGTCAAGGTACTAGCGCACATCAAATCCTCCAATATACACTAACTCTCGCCAAAACACACCAATGTAGAATCTCATATCAACTAACAAAATGACAACAAACGATAACACAACGATTAAATCGATGCACAATGAGAAATAAATATAGAGCATCGAATAAGATTTCTAATAAATGTGTAAGACTCAAAACAGGGTATTAATGGCTATTGAGCAATTTTATAACAACTATAATCGAGTCTAATGAAGCTTCAATAACAATTTAGAAAAATATTTACGATATCAAATAGATGAAATAAGGTTTCGGAAGAAATCCCTTACATCGATCCAAGCGAAAGGAAACTACAACTCCCACGATCAAAATGCTCTGAATTAACCTAAGTTGACAAATCACTTATGAGAACACATTCTACACTATAATATTATAAACCTAGTGTAAACTATCTACATGGCACTCACTCCTCAACCCGGACGACGAAATTCGAAGCGGGTCTCATACATGTCCAACCTACCCAGAAGACCTGTTACACTCATCGAGGCTCAGAAATAATTCAGAAATATTTTTAATTTACATTAAACATTCTTTATAGCTTAATACAACATATGGAATAAAAATATAATTTTTGTAAAGAACCTAGGTTTTAATAAACCAAGTTTAAGCAGTTCTGTAAGCTTGTATTTGAAGAATTTGAGTTGGTATCAAATTAAATGTTTTGAAGTATGAGTTAGTGAACAGATTTGAATATTTTTGAATTAAAAATAATTCCTTTAAATTCACTAAAAGCCCATAAATTGCCAAAATTGCTTCTAGCTGGAAAAAAAGACTTATAATTTTTTTAAAGGCCTTAATATACGTATAAAAATTATAGAAATAATAATCAGGATTTAAAAGGCATTAAAATTATTTATTTATTTATTTTATTAAATTTAATGAGATACAAAAAATGATAATAAATCAATTACAAAAATTATCAAATTTATACTGAGACTTATTTATACTATAAAAACATTATTATAATTTTTTTAGAACTTTTTCATGAGTTTTAAAGCTCTAAAAGATTTTACAAATCTGAACTTGCAGAAAATATTAAAATACATACATTCTCAGAAAATTATAAATTTTTACCAAAAATTTTAATTTAGTCTAATGTATTATACTTTAAAATTTTTTTGTGCTAACGATTACCGTACACTATCGAGTTCTCACGCGGAACTTATCCCTAACTCAATACTCGATCCCCTCTTCTCTTCTCCTTCCCTCTGCCCACAGTCTAAAACCCAACACCCCATTCATGGATAGTCTTTCATTCCCTCACACACTCAGTTTCAACCACACACACACACACACACTATAAACACACACATGCAATACACAACCCACTTCGTGCAATCTCATTTACCACTCCCACTACCGTCTCTTATTGAATACACACTCACACCATTTTGCACACACAAACACATAGGTTCACACAAGGGGCGGTAACCACTTCCATTTTTTTTAATTATTATGAAAAGGCTCAACATAGTTATTTATGAAAGATTAATGTACTAAAAGAATTTAATGGGTTGTTACCTAACCCCGCTTCACTAATAGTCGCTAAAAAAATCGCAAAACAAAAATATATGTGCTAACTAAAAAATTCGTAGCTAAAAATTTCAAAAATATTGTTTACACTAATTGTCACTAAATACCTCAATTAATATCACTTATAATTGCCATCTTCAAATTTTAACTTATTTCCAAAATTTTGTCGCTAAAGGTTGGTTGTAACACCCCAAAACCTGAGGCTACTTTTACGCTAAAAAAATTCTAGCCAATTTTTTTTAATCGACATTAGCGATAAAAAAAAATTAACGCATCTCACCAGCTCATGGTTACTGTTCACACAACTTCCCTTACTCCCCATTTTCATCTCATAAACACAACTCATAACAGACACATGCGCACGTCTCTCGTACATGCAGACACAACACATGAAACCCATTTCCTCCCAAAAACACCCTACTACTCCTGTCATGCCCACTGCCGTGAGGCAGTGGGTCTCCTTGTTCCTTCTTGTTCTCTTTTCTTTTCTTTTCATTAACACACTCACCCACCTACACTAACACACACACACATATATATATATATATATATATACACACACACAACCCACACAGCACTCCCACCACTCTAGCACCCACATAGCTACTTGTAGCAGTGTGTTCTATTCAGGGATTTTCTGATCATTTTGGCTGCACGGACTACTGAACTTGGTTGGATGGTGCTTTTGCAAATCTTGCATTCAGTCAGGTTGTTTGGTCCTTCTAGTAGTGCCCAATCTCCATTTAACTCTTATGTACAGAACGAGCTCCCTACAGTTGCAATGTTTGATAATTCCGCGAGCTATCTATGGATATTTTTCCCTTCGTTTTGTTTTTTTTTTTTCCCTTTTCCTCCTGCGGTGGTTGTTTAGATGACTGGATCCTGCTAAGAGAATTGCAGTTTTTCTACTTTTACTCCATGCAGTTATACACACAGTTAGCCTAAATATGCATGTGAACATATATGTTGCTTTCCACATCTTCATCTCCTCCATCCTTCTCTCATACGCACTCATGAGCCCACAAGTATTCACACATTACACACACCATCATACACTATTTACAAAAAATAAATCCGAAATTTATTTCAGAAATAAAGTGCTGCAATAAAAAATATGACTGTTGTGTAATAAAAGAAAATGTGACTGTTGGGAAGTAATGAAGAATATGACTGTTGCCCAACAGCTATATTTTGCAGTATAAATAGACATGTTATAGTCCCATATGAACTTCGGGGAGAGGCCAGAATGCTGCCATAGAGCATCCGTAAATTTCAGAAACTCGTATCTCTCCCACTTGTCCTTCCCCCCTTGCGCGTGCGAGTCTTAAACTCAAGCGCATCTTACTTAAAGGCCAAGGAGTGTCACTTTATATACTCCTTAAAGTTCTTTACAATAGCCAATGTGGGACAAAAACTTTTCAAAAGTTTAAGTATGTAAGAAAATTTTCTCTTTCCATTTTCAAGTAATGTGGGACTAAAATACTTTATAATTTTACTCAAAACTTCAATGCTTTTTCAAAACCAATCTTGAAAACAAAGAGAATTTTTTGTTAAAATACTCCAACAATCCCCCACTTATTTTAATAAAAAATTCACAGCTTAGACAGTGGGCAAAAGGTGAGAGTCTCATGCATCGTGAAAGTGGCTCTACCTTGAAACCTTCACTTAGTGTTTCAGTCTTCCCGTATTAGAGCCAAAGTGGACTCAGCCTTGAAACGATGGCTACTTAAGGATACGTAGAAGACGTCACACACATGAAACTCAAGGTATCCTATACCAAGCTTCATAAGCCAGCACGTTATGGCCATGTGCTTTTTCCCAGTTTTCATGAGTGCTCTAGAGAATTAGCCTAATTCTCATAGGAAGCGGCCTCACTTCCACACTCATATAGGTGAGTCTATCAAGGATGCTCTCGTAACTATTACATCCCACCCGTATGGGCTATAGAACTCATTAAGAGATTACCATGAATCTCAACCTCCAATATCGTTACAAGAAACATGTACTTACACCATAGGGAGGGACATTGTCATAAGACAAAAGTAGTACATGTACAACACCAGTCACTCTATAATTCGTTGGTCTCCTTACCTAGTTCTTGGGATCTCCAGTCCCTAGGAGGTTGTATCCTTATAGGTGACTTATACATTCTTGGGCTTAAGTCCCATCCCTCTCGATGTATACCAGATCTTTTCTCTAGCTAGAGCTTTTGTAAGTGGATCAGCGAGATCATCGCCTGATCTCACATAATCAATATTGATCGCACCTTTGCTAAGGTATGATCTCACAGTACTGTGTTTTCTTCTAACTGATCTGGATTTTCCATTATAATACTTACTTTGCACTCTGCCAATGGCTGCAGTGCTATCACAATGAATCAAGACTGGTGGCACTGGTTTTTCCCACATAGGCATCTCGAACAATAGATCTCGTAGCCAACCTGCTTCTTCACTTGCCGAAGCCAAGGCAATTAGTTCGGCTTCCATGGTGGATTTGGCAATTATCTGTTGCTTCTTGGATCTCCAACATACATCTCCACCACCTAATGTAAACACATAGCATGTTGTTGACATGGAATCTCTAGATTGAGAATTCCAATCTGCATTACTAAAACCTTCAAGAACAGCTGGTTGCCTTTGATACATCAACCCATGGTTAATAGTTCTTTTAAGATAACCCATAACACGATACATGGCATTCCAATGTTCATGACTAGGTTTACTTGTAAATCTACTAAGAACACCAACAACGTATGCAATATCAGGCCTTGTGCAATCAGTAGCATATCTAAGACTACCAATTATACTTGCATATTCTTTTTGATTCATAACATCAACATAATCGTTCTTTGACAGAATAAATTGATCGGACTCGAAAGTCTGCTTGAATCCTGCCTTGTTGAGGAGATAACCGGACACCAAGTTCTTCCTAATATCCAGAGTGTGTAGCACATCCTTAAGGGTCAAAATTTTTCCCAAGGTAAACTTAAGAACAACATCTCCCATGCCTAAGACTTTTGTGGAATGAGAATTACCAAGCAAAACCTTCTTGTCTTTTTCTACCGGAACATAGTTTTGAAACCAATTTTTATCATGACAAACATGTCTTGAAGCTTCGGAGTCGGCCCACCATCCTTCTTCACTTCTAACCAAATTTATTTCCAAAATCATAGCAACAAGTGGTTCTTCGGTAACATTAGCTTGTGGCGTTGAACCGAATTTCCTATAACAAAAATTTCTAGCATGGTGCCCTTGTTTTCCACAAATAAAACATGCACCATTTGCAAAACCTTCATTTGCAAAATTATTGTTGCTAGAATTGTTATTTAAATTTTTATTTTTCTTGTTGCTATTTCCACGGTTGGAAGATTGGCCTTGATTCCACTTCTTCGAGGCAAAGGAAGAATGTTGATATTTAAAACCTTTGTTTTTCATATGCTTGCCTCTAGCATTCAAAAAATTATTTTGCCTTTGAAAGTTATTTTGACCCTTAGGAGCGCTATCACTCGACGTTAGGAAGTTTACCTTAGCACCATTACCATTGGCATTATCGTTACCTTGGTGGCTATTGGCATGGTTGGCATGTGTGTTGTTGGCAAGAGCTTCGTTCTTCTTGTCTTGCTTTCTAGCTTCCTCCTCAATTTGAAGTCGCGCCATGAGGTTGACAATCGACAGTTCCGATTGCTTGTGACGTAGGCCTTTTTGGAACTCTTTCCATGAATTCGGCAACTTGTCTATGATGGCAGCCACTTGCATTTGTTCATCTACTTTGATTCCTTCAGAGATGATTTCGTGTACAATCATCTGAAGGTCGTGCGTCTGAGCTACAACCGACACGTTCTCCGACATTTTGTAGTTGAAAAAATGGCTGCATGCGTACTTCTTTTTTCCGGCTTCTTCGGTGTCATATTTTTGCTGCAACGCTTTCCACATTCTCTTGGCATAATTATAAGTATGAGAATAATAATCATAAAGCTCATCCGAAAGACAATTGAGCAAATAATTACGACAATCTTCTTCATCGTTTTCCCACTTCATTGCATACTTTTCATGCTCCGCCAACTCCTCCTCACTCATATTTTTGTATCTACCTTCTTTGGATTTTTTGCAGTTAAAATCCACACTACCTTCATCAACTTAAGATAGAACAATACCTTGCTAGCCCACCTTTTGAAGTTTTGACCACCAAAACGGAATGGCTTATTTAAGTCATTCGAGTTGGCAGCAGGAGCAGCAGAAGTCATGGTGGAATCTGCCATCGAGGAAACGTCTTAAATTGTTGGAAATGTTGCAAGAAACAGACAAGAACAACTCCAAAAATATAATATAAAACAGCTGGCTGAGGCGCGGACTAGGTCGCTCTCTTAAGACGATTCGCGCCCCTTCGAGGAATTACCACCGGTGCAGCAAGGTTATTGACGCGTCGCCTCCGGGATACAACAGCCCAGCTTTCACTGTTGCTTCACTCGTAATTCTGTCAAACAAATGAAGCAGAATCTTCACTCGATACCTTACCACAATGCCCACAAGTCTAAGTGTTTAGCAATCAGAAAAGAGAGTTTTAAAGTTGTGTATTGAAAAGTGAGGAAGAGGTCTCCTTTTATAGGTGAAGAAAAATAGCTGTTGGAAATCTGTTACAAAAAATAAATCCGAAATTTATTTCAGAAATAAAGTGCTGCAATAAAAAATATGATTGTTGTGTAATAAAAGAAAATGTGACTGTTGGGAAGTAATGAAGAATATGACTGTTGCCCAACAACTATATTTTGCAGTATAAATAGACATGCTATAGTCCCATATGAGTTTCGGGGAGAGGCCGGAATGCTGCCATAGAGCATCCGTAAATTTCAGAAACTCGTATCTCCCCCACTTGTCCTTCCCCCTTGCGCGTGCGAGTCTTAAACTCAAGGGCATCTTACTTAAAGGCCAAGGAGTGTCACTTTATATACTCCTTAAAGTTCTTTACAATAGTCAATGTGGGACAAAAACTTTTCAAAAGTTTAAGTATGTAAGAAAATTTTCTCTTTCCATTTTCAAGCAATGTGGGACTAAAGTACTTTATAATTTTACTCAAAACTTCAATGCTTTTTCAAAACCAATCTTGAAAACAAAGAGAATTTTTTGTTAAAATACTCCAACACACAACCGCACCCTCTTGATAACGAACACTAACACAGCTGCCCTCTCTCTCTCTCATGTCTCTCTCTTACAACCAGTGGCTTAGCCAGAATCCCTGGGCGGGGTAGGCACTTGATATATATTTTGATTCAGCGATTTAAGATATGTCTAAACTCATATCTTATCCATGCTTTATTTCGTCGCCAAAGGTGCTGCGATAAGAAAGCATGATAACATTGTAGAGTACGTTCTCTAATAATTTAAAATTTTAAAGCAACCGATTACATAATTAACTATCTCATTGTGCAAGGTCTTGATTTTAATTATTCATGCTTGCATATTTGACCTCTCAAGAATAGTAGTGTAATTTGCACTCGTTTATTAGTGCAACTTGGTCCTGGCACACCATTGTTTATATCTCAACGATTTTTATCAACGCATCTAATTAGAAGTCTATATGCGAAGAAGAATGTCAAACATAATAACATTATTTAATTTATTTAAATTCTTAGAGCAAGTCATAACACAAAATTAACGAGCTATTACTACTGCTAATAGATAACAATGTGAACAAAATAAGAGAGCATGAAATCATTTCTCTGATGCTGAACATGACCTTGAACAGGTAGGATGAATGGAGGTGGAAAAGCAATAAAACTTCGGGCAGCAAAAGTTGGACACATGCACTCTAAAAAGAACTTGTCAGACTTGAAAGAACCCTTGGTTTCTTGGACAGCTAGACTCTTCTTCTTTAATTTTTGACACACGTGTGCTACTGAATGTGGCAGCACTTATCAGCCACCATAGTAGTCGTTACAGTTGAGGCTTGGAACTGGTAGAGGAATATTTAAATTCCAACTTTCAAGAGTAGAAGAAGAAATATATTCACCGTGCAAAGCATATACCGTGAGGAAACTGGTGGTGGTTCGGGAACTGGGTTTGACAGCTCCAACCAGTTCGGCAAACACGGTGCCTCCGTTGCTATCATGAGCAGCTACAAATCACCATCGACTCCGCTATTTCCACTCTCCAGTCCGTTGGTATTTAGATTACTCTTGTAATTTGTTGGCCACTAGTTGTTTCTATGGATGTTCATAGATGGGTTTTACCATTTAGCACTAAATTGCTCTTTATATTTTTCTGAATGGATTGGTTTGTGTTCTGCCTTTTTGGTTGGATTATCATTTCCACCTCCATTGATCATAAATTTAATTCCATCTATGTTGCAATCTACATCGTACTCTTGCAAGCCCTACAGGAACTTCAACCTCCCTTTCCCTCTCATCCTGGCACTGGTGCACCTTGCTTCTTCCTACGCCCATGGCGGTAACGCACTATTGTTGGTCTACAGTATACAAGAGGGAATACGAAGGCAGCAGGTGGACACGTGCCCCTTGTGCCTCCCACTGCCTCCGCTACTGCTTACAACTACACTTACAAACCCAGAACACTGTACCACACACACCTATCGCACTGCTCCACGCACATATATATCCTGTTGTATTACCACGGCAGCCCCTCTTGTCCAAATCTTGGCGACGCCGCAAACATCGATTGACGGCAGCCTTCTTTCTAACCCAAATCCCGCAACATCTCTCTCTGCGTCCTTGTACTTATGATACATATACATTCACACAACCACCTCACGGCCATAATTTCATCATCCAACACCAAAAACACACACGCATGAACTACCTTACGGCAGGTTCCCCTACTATAGCTAATTATACACACACATACGAATATAGACACTAAGCATAAAATAACTCACAGCTTCTCCCATGTCCCCTTAAAAACCGTAAGCCATTAATTAACTAAAGAGAAAAGGCTTAAAGAAAAACTTACTGGAAGATAGATTCGATCGCTGAAAAAATTGTAATGATTCCTTCTCCTCTTTCTCTTTGCATATATATATATATATATATATATATATATATATATATATCGTGTGAAGCAGATGGAAAATGAAAGTGACGGCTGCCCCAACCACTACAGATTTTCATGCACACATATATATAACAAACCCTAAATTGGAAAACTACCAAAAAGGCCCTAAGCTTCCGTTAGTCATTTCAATTTGTTACCTGCTACTTTCTATTATTATAAATATGTCCAAAAGAAATTATTCAGTCATTTCAATTTGTACCTGCTACTTTCTATTATTATAACATGTCCACAATAAAATTATTGGCTGTAGTTTATGTGCTAGAAAAATTTTAATGGGTTATCACACTACCTCGCTTTACTAATCGTTGCTAAAAGTACACCGCTACTAAAGAAAATTTAATTGTTGCTAAAAGTCGCTACTTAAAATATCGTCGCTAACTAAAAATTCATCGCTAAAAAGTTTAATTTAACCCATTAAAAATATATTCGGATTCGGGGTATTACAACAATAACATGCGAACATCACAAGATTTTCAATCAATTGATTCAGTTCAATATTGAAGTTTTTTGGGCAATAACATGCCGATATCAGTACATACTTTAGAGTTCGACATTAGTAATAAGTAAATTCAAGGAGTATTTATGAATACGAGTTATCAAAATAAGGCTTCGAACGAAAGTCGTTACCTAGGGTTCAGATATAATTCCTTACCTGGATCTGCAGCTAAATTATCCTAACCGGAAGTCTTTAGCTTTAACCTAAATGGAATAATTGAATCATTAGAACACAGCCTACACACATACTCCCAAAATGAACCTGTTTCACCGCATATGTAAAATTACCAAAAATGCCCTTAGGTGTAAAATTACCAAAATGTCCCTATAGGACTTAAATCACCAAAATGGTCTTTTCATTAATAGAATCACTATAATAACCTTACCGTACGTAATTTTACCCAAAAATACATTTCTTAAGTCAAATTACCAAAATACTCCCCTTGAGGAGATAAATTACCAAAATACTCCCATTACACTTAAATCATCAAAAACAACCCTTCCACAAGTAAAATCACTCAAACCACCTTAATGTATGTGAAATTATCTCAAAATACCCTTTTTAGGTAAAATTACCAAAATACCCCTGGGGTTTCTGGCACCGAAAGAATTCCAAAAAATTTTAAAGCGCTATTTTAAACATCTTGAAGTCATTTTTGGACTAAAATTATTTTAAAAATTTTTGCCCCAAAATTCTAAACCGGTGTCCGGACCTAGCGCTCAGAAGTCGGTTCGGTTAAAAATACATATCGGCCTCAAAATGGCACAAAATTTCAAAATATGAAACATTTCAGTAAAATAAGGTTTTCCTAAAAATTTTAGATTAAAAGAACTTAATTTGCTATGCCAAATAATTCAAAAATTCTTATTAACCGATACCTAATTTTGCATCCTTACGGGCACAAAAAATTCTCAAAACATTCCAGGCCTTAGGTCTCGTAAAAATAATAGGGGTTATAGTTTGGCACTTTCCAAATGAATTTCTAAACATATTTTAAAAATTCATAAAGTAACTGCTGGAATAAATAATCTTTAGCGACACTTTTGAGTTCAAGAAAATTATTAAACCCAGCTGGAATTACTGTTCACTACCCCTGTCCTTTGGCATCCATCCTTAATCCTATTAACACACCTACAAACCCATTTCCATGACAAACACACTCCACTACAACCTAAACACACACTAAAACACCTTCACATACCCTAAAATACACCCAACATACCTCTCTCACACACAATTACACCCAACACACCCCCATAATCCTAAACTCAAACCTTACACACACTAAAACAAACACAAGTTCACACACGGCACACCCACTTCACACAATACGCACACTAAAATGAACATTAGGGAGACTACATTCATGAATTTTCCCCCAATTCTTTTCTTTTCTCCTTTCCTTTCTCCTTCTTCCTCTCTTCTTTCTTTCTCCTGCCTGAAACTCTTTGTTTCCTTCTTCCCTTCTCTGTTTCTGTTTCCCACTTGCTTCTACTATTTCTTTATATATGTTTTCCTCCCCGAATTTTTTTCCTCTCTTTTCTTTTCTTTTGTTTTTTCTTTTCTTTATTTATCCCATCCATTTGTTTAATATTGAATTAATTAGTCAAAATGGTAGGAGGTGGCATCTCCTTACACCAAATGTTCTGAAAAATTGACACATAAGATGTAATTTTTAAAATTGCAAAATAGCCCCCCAAGTTTCCAAAATTTACAAAATGCCCCAAAATTTGCAAATTTTACATTTTTGTCCCAAAACTCTCCTAATCCTTATTAATTAAATTAGATGTCACTAAAACATAAAATACCACTCATTTTATTAATTGTTTTCACTAAAATCATAGTTTACACTTATGCCTCCAAAGTTTTCTAAAATTACAAAAATGCCCCTAAAATTTTAAAAATTACGTTTTTTGTCCCGAAATTTATTTTAAACATCCATATGCTACTAATACCAGAATATTGCTCAAAATTATCGTCCATTTATTTTTTAGGTCATAGATAATTATTTTAAACAGTTTCCGAAGTTCGAAATATTACAGTGAGCGGTAGAAAGATACAGACATTCACCAAGATTATATATTGCTAGTTAAAGTCTCTCATACCTATTGATTAATATTGTTAGTCATGCAAAACACTTGAACAAATATAGTTAGTCTACAAAATTTTCTAATATACAAAATACATTTTTTTTCGGCTCAAGTATATTGTTAAATCAATAAAATTTAATGGCAAATCCCAAAATTGTACCTTGAAGTTTACACTTTGTACAACTTCAGTACCCCAAGTTTTAAGATGCACCAAAGAAGTAGTCAACTTTGAAATAACATATCAAATCAGTACCTCAGCTGATTGCCACGTTGGCTGCCCTTTCTCTGACCTCCTTCTTACCCACATCTCTCTCTATCTCTATGTGTGTGTGTGTGTGTGTTTCTCCATCCCACCTTTCCACCAAGCTGATCAAACCCCCACCTAAGCATTCTTCCTCACCATCATCATCATTAAATTGTCATTCACCTTCTTCATCCATCCAAGATAAAAACCCCATGATCATTGCTCACCGTTGCTGCCATCGCAAAGATAAATAACCCTCACTTGTTGGATGCATCACCACTACCATGAAGAAAATGCCAAAACATTTATATTATTTGGCCTTCTTGACTGTCGCATTTTTACATGATCAAGACTAAATTAGAAAAAATTGTGATTGATGTGGAATATCTAGGATTTATAACACCATCCTAAACCAGAAACCCATTATCACAAAAGCACTAGTACCATTAGGAAGATTCAGAGCCAAATTCACCAAATTCTCTTCCCAAACATGACCATTGCTCATAGATTTCTACTCACCATTTGGCACCAAATCTCCAACTCTGTTTCTGAATTAGTTTCATCATGATGCCAAGGAAAGTAAGTTCATACCTACGTGGAGGTGCCACAAAGGCTGCAGTCGGAGTCAGCTTCCAAATATACGAAGTGAAAGACAATGAGGGCGGAGTAAGGATAGAGATCAAGGCTTCCTAGACAGGCCGTGGGAGCACTGCGGATAAAGGTGTCAAATAGGCCAGGCTTGGGCAAGCCCAAGCCCATCGGCCTCCAGCAAAATGGGCCAGGGCAGCTGTCAAACGGGCCGGGCCAGAATGGGGGAAATCTAGGCCCAGTCCAAGCCCAGGCCCTAAGCCCAACATCTAGGGCTGGGCCCGGGCCCAATTTTTTTTTGTTATTCAAAATAATATTATTATTTTACTATGTATTTTGTTATTATTATTTACTAATATAAATACTAGCTTTTATATGTATTTTAACAGTTATTTTTTTTACGTACGGTACCAATACTAATTTATATGTAAGAGGGTGGAATTAGTCAGTTTGGTATTTATTGACAAATAAGTTCGGCCTATCCAAGACCGCCAAGGCCTCTTCAAGAAGGCTCGTGATTTCTCACGGTTCGATTGTAATCTTTGTAATCTAATTCTTATTTTACTTCAAACATATCTTTGATTATTGCACCAAGGAAGAACGATCATCATAATTCATGTTCAGATTCATTGCTCATTCGATTATCGTTGGACACGCACACTTATATATAATAATGTGTGTAAACAATAATAATGGGCCAAAAGAGGGCATGTGTGTAGGGCCAGAAATAGGGCTAACCTTAAGGCCAAAAGGGGCCATTTTTTGTCCAAAAGAGGGCCGGGCCGGGCCAAACCAGGGCCATTTTAAGGCCGGGCCAAAAAGGGGCCATTTTAGGGTCGGGCCCGGGGCTGTTTCTCAAAACATTTGACCTGGTCTTGGCCCTGGCCCAAGCCCTAACGGTTAGGGCTAGTCAGGGCCCAAAAAAGGGCTTGGCCGGCTAGGGCCAGCTCTTGGGCCGCCCGGCCCTTTTGACAACTCTAACTGCGGAGACAAGGCTGAGATGAACAGGGTCGGTAGTTGACAGTCCAAGTTAAGGTCCGAGTCGGGATCCAATGCTATGGTCCAAAGTTACGGTCCCAGTTGTGTTTCTCTCTAGAATCCAAGAGCTCTCAAATTCTAGAGTGAGAAAGTGATTTTGTGTGAATGAGAGAATTCTGTGTAGAATGAGTCCAAAACTCCACTATTTATAGTAAATAGTATGCTTATGTCATAGAATGCTACATGTCATCCCCTGGGAGTGACACGTCACCAGGGGGTCCAAAAATGCTGGTTCTTCACCAGATTGTCGGTTCTTAAATTCGCGCTACCTGCCCCACACAGCGTCATTCTACATGTCTGAGAAGACTGACCACACCGTGGTAGCATGATTAGAGTAAGCCCGTTGCCCAAGACACTGGTCCAAGCCTTTACTGAATCCCACAAGATAAGTTAAGAGACACGTAAAGAACCAGACAGCGGCGAGGGTTGCCCCTATAACCAACTGCCAGGCTGACTAGGCCCGATGCCCTCCAAAGACCCGCTTTCATCTCAGAGTGACCTGGGGGTCATTGTCTTGGGGGGGCACCGATGATCACCGGTAACATGAGTAGACATGGTCGCAACTCAGTGCCTAGTGTCATGCAAGTCGCCCCAGGCGACGATAGCTTTATGGTAACGAGCCTATCCCGTTGCGAAGGGTCCTCGTGCCGAAGAACTATGAACGGAGCCCCCCCAGAATGAAGATGGTGATAACTTTATGGTAACGAGCCTATCGCGCTGTGAAGGGTCCTCGTGCCGGAGCACTACGAATGGAGCCCCCGAAATGAAGACGACGATAGCTTTATGGTAACGAGCCTATCTCGCTGCGAAGGGTCTTCGTACCGGGGCACTACAAATGGAGTCCCCCGGAATGAAGACGGTGATAACTTTATGGTAACGAGCCTATCCCGCTGCGAAGTGTCCTCCTGCCAGAGCACTACGAGCGGAGCCCCTCGAAATGTTGCACACTCTGGAGAGTGGGTCGAAGCATATTCCATGTCCATGGCGTGGGCTCATGGTGTGGTGAATGAGTGTGATGCCCGGAGGCCTTTAACATGATTGTGGCGCATGAGCGCTGTGCCAAAGGCATGAGACATTGATTGTGTGCCATGGGCGCGGTGCCTACGGCACGAGACCATACCTGGTGCCAGGGGCACATGTCATGGAAGTGGCGCACGGGCGCAGCGACGACCGTCGCGAGACCATACCTGGTACCGGGAGCACATGTCGTGGAAGTGGAGCATGGGCGAGGCGACGACCGTCAGGAGACCATACCTGGTGCCAGGGGCACATGTCGTGGAAGTGGTGAACGGGCGCGGTGACGACCATCTCGAGACCATACCTAGTGTCGGGGGTACATGTCGTGAAAGTGGCGCACGGGCGCGGTGACGATCGTCGTGAGACCATACCTGGTGCCGGGGGCACATGTCCTGGAAGTGGTGCATAGGCGCGACGACGTTCGTAACGAGACCATACCTGGTACGGGGGGCACATGTCCTAGAAATAGCACACGGGCACCGCGACGATCGTCACGAGACCATACCTGGTGTCAGGGTCACATGTCCTGAAGTGGCGCACGGGCACCGCGACGATTGTCGCAAGACCATACCTGGTGCTGGGGGCACAGTTGTATCAGCAGCCCGGCGCAAGGGTGTGGCAGAGTGAGTATGGTGCCGAGGGCACTATAGAGTGATATAGAGCCCTGGGGCACGGCTGTATCAGCGGCGCGACGCACGGGCGCGGCGGAGTGACGTCCGGGCAATGGGGTTCTGGAGTGACGCCCGGGCCCTTGAAGAGTAGTGAAGATGCTAAGTATGGAAGCAAAATGCCAACCCTTTGGGGAAAGGCCAAGGCCAACCCTTTGGGGAGGCGAAGGCCAACCTAGAGGAAGGCTGAGGCTGACCCCCAAGGGAGGCCAAGGCCGAGGCTGACCCCAAGAGGAAGGCCAAGGCTGACTTCCTTCGGTAAGAACCAAGGTGCATCGACGGGCGACGAACGATGTACGATGGTCAGAGCGTGATGAGCAGTAGTGCAAGGATGAGCTTCTTGGTGACGAAGTCATGTAGAAAAAGTGAGAAGTGCACGTGACTTGAGTGTACACGTTTTGACTAGTTGGAAACGTTGACTATTGTATGTTGTTTGTACGGACGTGTCATAAAAATTGGGACACCCAGTGGGCCTTTGAGTGTCACCAGAATAGGTTGGGAACACATCATTACAATCACCCAATTGCAGTGGACCAAGTGGATGCCGAATACCATCTCAAACTCGGCTCCCTTATAATTCCCTCTTATCATTTTGTCGGATCCCATGGGAGCCATTGGCCTTATCGGCTTCCTTATAGGCTCCGATTTGCTGAGGACCTTAATGGCAGCATAGGTCTTTTATGCGCCCTTGGCGGTGTCGCTGATGACAAGAGAGATTTCAGGGATAGAGTCGATGCAGTGGTCAGGGGCCATGATGAAGGCAGGGACAGTGAAGGCGGCGATGGCATATGCCACGGTGTTGCGCTTGTGGTTAACGTTGATGACTTCATGCTAGCGACGCAAGTTGGGTTGGTTTAATGGTCGTCGGCATATGAAGCTAATGGTGTTGGGTGGTGGTCGGCGGTGGTCACACGGGATAGCCGGCAGCGTGGTGGTGTTGTCTTTTGCTAAAATAGAAGACAAGAAATAGATGGGGAAGATGAAAAAAGAGAGGGGGTGAGAGAGAGAGAGAGAGTTTTAATGATTAAATTAAGGAAGAGAACAAATCGAACGGTTAAGATAGTAGCACGTGTTTTTAAAATATATTTTTCTGTTATTGACAGTCTCACCCCTCTGACTTTCTAACGGTATCCGTCGACGGTCAGCTAAGATACTGATTTGATACTTTATTTCAAAGTTGGGTACTTCTTTAGCGCAACTTAAAACTTAGACACCGAAGCTGTACAAAGTGTAAACTTCAGATAACAGGAATTGCCCTAAAATTTAAGAAAACTAAAAATAAGTAAGTAGTTTTTAGGCCAAATTATAGTTAATGCATAATGCTATTAGGCATCAACACTTCAGGTGATCATAGTCCCGAACGTTTTTGGGATGCCGCTGATAACACCGAATGGCAATAGGCCAACTTATAGTTAATGCACTATATTTAAAGTGTTCATAGTCTCTTTTCATAGTTAATAATTTGGATGATTACTGACAACGTTAGAGAATGTAAGATTTAATGAAGTCATTGGCATCAAACAAACCAGTAGAAATAGATCTCTTCTCAATTATACTTCTTCTCGTATCATTACAGCTAACAAATTACTATCACCACCAACAACAACACTACTATCTTAACCCACCCACCGCCAAATTTAGTGAGTCCTAAGTAAGTATAAGCCAAATCATAGTTACTCTCACATCACCGTCCATTATTTATCGGAGAATGTTACAATCATCCTAGACTACCTAATCTTAAAGAAGTGGAGCGAGAAAGATAAAAACTTCTTGGCAAATTAGAAAAGTTCTGCTTTTTCAGAATCAGCCTTGTAAACTCCACCAATCACCATGATATAGTTATCTCCGAGTTCTAGCTCCGCCAACAGATCCCCAGCCGCAATTGGTGGAGTGAGAACGTTAGTTAAATGGTTGGGCTTGGCTGACAGTAGAGATTGATGAGGAGCTGGCGGTCAAGCTAGTCATGACAAAATGAAAGAAACTGCTACTGTGAGATCAAGTGAAGGGTTTAGCAGCTGCAAGGAGTCGCTCTTTCAAGTGGTCGGTCCTAGGCGCAAGGTTTCTTACAGGTGAGCAGCGACGGCGGCAGACAAATAATCCAGAGGGAGAAGGAGGTGGAGCCATCGCAGTGGCGGCGACAGAGCCAATGTCGAATCTATGAAATGGATGCAATTCCAGTCAATGGGCCGATTCACTGGAATTAGAGATGTCAAAGGGCCGGGCTTGGGCCGGCCCAGCCCAAGCCCGTCGGGCCTGCTGTGGGGCCGGGCCGGGGCCGGGCCAGTGGGGCTGCCAACCGGGCCTGCCGAAGGCAAACCTAGGCCCAGTCCAGGCCCAGGCCCTAGGCCCAATAGCTAGGGCCGGGCTTGGGCCGGGCCCGGGCCCTTTTTTTTTTTTCTTCTTGTTATTCAATTTTAAATTTCATCTCTAGGCAATATTCACAATTTAACGAACCTAATCTTTATCCTTTTATTTCATTATAAGTAATATACATATATATGTATGTATGTATATACATATTTATTTGTTAGCCATTATATTTTTTATTATATGTTAAACATTTTCATACTCTTCTTGATGAGCTTTATTAATAAAATCTTAACACATAACAATTTATATAGAAAAATAATAAATGTATTCATAGGCCCTCCTCCTTTTATCCGGGCTTGGGACCGGCTGCTTGTAAACAAACAGGCGAAGTTACCTATTTTTTTATATATACGAAAAAATATATATCTTGCTTGTAAAAATTTATTTTATATATATGGAAAAAAAAGTATATTTTGTGAAAAAATTTATTCTTAAAATTCTAACAATCAAAATAATAATGCATGTCTATCCAAAATATCAGCAATCAAAGATCAAGAAATCTGCAACGTCAACCAAAAGGATCAAAAGAGGAAAATAAAAACAAATTACCTAATCATCCAGAAGTACTTCAATATCCGAGTCACTGCTCTTCCTATCATCAATCGGTTTATCTTGCTCGCGGTATTTCGCATCAAGATAATCCTTCCAACATACACATAGCTCGAGCGACTCGGGGTTAAGACGACTCCTCCTGTCATCCAAAACCCTCCCGCTGGCTGAAAATGCCGACTCTGAAGCAACCGTGGAGGCTTGCACTGGCAGTACATCCCGTGCAATTTGGGATAAAGTTTTATACATGTTTTGATTTTGTTTCCAAAAATTTAACAAATTAAAATTAACCTGTTCTTGCATTGATAAATCAGAATAATGATCAGTATTTGCATATACACCAATCTCATTAAAAGAGGAAAAAGTAGACGAACCTGCCGAATTAGAAGTACCTTCACCTGGTAGTTGTCTTGCTACTAGATGTTCAAAGCCCTTAAGGTATGGCGCATAATACCTCTCAACAGTGGATGATGATGTAGCTCGCCCGCGCACGTCAGCAGAATTACGATAGAGGTTGAACAAGTCCTCAAACCTCTTGCTCACTTTTGCTGTGAATGCGGTTGTCTCCTCTGCTGTGTAGCACATTAATTTCGATATCTCTTGTATCGAGGCGTTCACGCCATGCAACTTTAACCTAGGATCTAAACAAGTAGCCACAGTAAAAATAACAGGCAGTTACTCCAATATTTATTAAATTTTTGATCCATCACTTTTACTATTTCCTTAAAGGGTCCTATATATCTCCATTTTGTTAACATTGTAGCCATCTTGAGAATTTCTATTACAGCGAGAGGAGAGGTGGGATAGTACGTACCAGACAATAAATTGGTAGACGTGTAGAATACCTCCAAAAATTCAGCTAGGTATGTGGCCATCTGCCATTCCTCTTGAGTTGGCAAGCCGGCTGGGAACTGGGTTAGTAGAAAATGCGTATAGACTTCTCGGTATGCCAGAATGTGTAAAAGCATATGGTATGTAGAGTTCCACCTGTGGACCACATCTGTAACTGCTCTCCTGCGAGGCATATTATATTGAACACACAACGTTTTAAATTGTTGTGTTCTCGGACTCGAGCTATTAACATACGCTGTCATACCCCTCATTTTGAGAAGAATATCTCCTGCAGCAGCTAAACCATCTTGAACAATTAAATTAATAATGTGACAAACACAGCGAACATGAAATAATTCACCATTAAGTACAGGTTGAAGCGTCTCCTTTAAAGCTGCAACAGCAACTTTATTATTAGAAGCATTATCAAAACTAACACTCATAATCTTATCCTTAATTTTAAATGTGGTGCATGCTTTTAATATAAGAATAGCAATGTTCATTCCATCATGCGGATAAGGGAAGTGCTCGAAAGCGATGATTCTCTTGTGCATAACCCAATCTGCATCAATCCAATGAGCGGTCACACAAGAATAACTAACAAAAGTAAAGGAGATTGCCAAATATCAGAAGTAAGACTAACTTTACCTTCAAATTTATCGAAATAATCGATAAGGCGTGCTTTAGCAGCATTGTACTGTCGGAGTGCATCGGATCTAGTTGTGTTTCTATGAACCTTTTTGTACAAAGGTTGAACGTATGTGTTCATATATCTAGAGTGCTTAGGATTATCGGCAAAAGAAAAGGCTTGTTCATCATGAATAACAAATTCAGCGAGACCGTCTCTTTGCTCTCGCTGATTATAAACAAATAACTTACCGTCAAAAGATAACTGCGTTTGGGTAGGTTCGACGTGGCCTTGTCGAGGTGCACACAGAGGGTAATGCCTGTTAAGATGTCCATTACCACTACCAGACGAAAATAATTTAGCGCAGTACTTACATCGAGCTTTTCGGATGCCGTCCACCGTAACTACATCGAAATGATTCCAACACTCGGCTTTCTTTTTTTTCCCCTTTTGGACTTCTGGCTCATTACCGGAGGCATTGCTCGGCCCTTCTTCATCATGACCAGGCATAGGGTTGAGATTATGCCACGGAGTAGTAGCTTCGCCAACCGAGCTGCGTCCTTGACTATAATGCGGGGGGTCTTCATCAGGCGTGTATTCAAAATCTGGAATGTTTTGATTGAACTCCCAATTGGCTTGGGTATCTATCATACAGCCTGTACTCATTCGTCCAGGAACGAATGGTTGTGTTGGTGCTTGGATTGGTGTTTGTGATGGCCGTGGCGCTGGCGCTTGTGCTGGTGGTGGTGCTTGCGATGATGATGATGTTTTTCGTGATGACGATGCACGCCTCATTTTCTTCAATAATCCAGCCATATTTCACGCTAAACTTTGTAAGAGTAACTAAATACACAAGTATAAGAGTAGTAATAAGAAATAACAATTAAAAGAATGAACGAGTAACAAATATTAGAGAGTTAGTAATTAAAAAGAATTTAGCAAGACTAGTAATTAATAAACAAGAGTACTAATTAGTAAATACTAGTAGTAATTAGCAAGAGTAGTAATTAAAAAGAATTTAGCAAGACTAGTAATTAATAAACAAGAGTACTAATTAGTAAATACTAGTAGTAATTAGCAAGAGTAGTAATTGGAGAGGAAAATAGTAGCAAAGCTTGTAGAAATATAGAATGTTTAGGTAAGAGAGAGTAAGAAGATTGGTGTGAAAAATTAGAGAGAAATGGTGTGAATTTATAGATTTTAGAAACTTCACAAAAGACCAAAATACCCCTACAAACTATCCGTTTATAGTTGTTGGGGAGGGTAAGAGTGTAAAGGAGTTGAAAAATATAGGTTAGACTAAAATACCCCCCAAACTAGCCGTTATATTGCTGTTGGGGGGGTAAAAGTGGAATTTTGGAAAAGGGGTGGAAGAAAGGGGGGGAAAAACAAAAAAATTCAAACAAGTGGGGCCAAAACCGGGCCAGACCCGGGCCGCAGACCGGGCCAGCCCCGGGCCGCAGACCGGGCCAGATCCGGGCCAGATCCGGGCCGCAGACCGGGCCAGACCCGGGCCGACTTCGGGCCGGGCCAAACCCGTTTCCGGGCCGGGCCGGGCCGGGCTTTTTCGCAGCAATGGACGGCCTGGTCCAGGCCCAGGCCCCAACCCGCTGTGCTGGGGCCGCTACTGTTCATCACCGGGGCCGGGCCAGCCCGGGCCAAAACCGGGCCGGGTCGGGCCAGCCCGCGGGCCGCCCGGCCCGTTTGACAACTCTAACTGGAATGACACTTGAAAGAGAAAAACATGCTCTTTAGAGAAACCATTGCAATCTAATAGTAGAAATGTTAATTGCTCTACCTACGCCATAAGATATATTGCATTTCCTAATCTATATAAAGCATCAAGTTGTGAATGACAATGAATATATATATATATATATATATATATATATATATATATATATATTCTAATACTAATAAATTTGGTGAAAAATAAGAGAGACGTCTAGTATTAATTTAACACCTATGAATAGTAAAAAAATAGATTTGTTCGAATAATCTAGATTTAAGGCATGTTAATTTTGCTTTGAAGGGCAAGAGAATAATTTTTAAATATGAAAAAGATATTGTTGTCCAAAAACTGATTTTCAAAGATTCATACTTTTGTATGTAGTATAGATAGATGCGTATAGATTTTTATTATTATTTTTTTTTTGATGAAAATTTCCTTTATTTCATGTAAGCTCAATCGATTTACAAATAGTACTCATTGTACATACATTTTGTTTTTGTATAGCCTACCCAGCAGCTAAATTCTACTCTCTATACATTCACTTATGCCTACCAAAATTGAATTAATCTACATTCAATACTTTCTGAGGGTCTAGTTCCCAAGCTTGGCAAAGCTCCCTGTTTTTCTCCATGAACACAGCTCTATTTCAGCTATAGACTCTGAACTTTATCCATTGTTGGATGACATAGCAGCACCCTTGGACATTTGCACACTTCCTCTCAAAGATTATGGAGTTTCTCTCTTGCCAAATACCATAAACAGTGGTTGCAACAGCCAATTTGCAAAGCTTTGCTTTAAAGCGTTTCCCCCTGAAGCTACCACTTGCTGTTTGTAAGAATTGAGACCATGAGGATAAGCTGATATTGACCTACAATTTCCTGAGTACCAGGGACCATAATTCTTGAGCAAATTGGCACTTCATGAATAGATGCTCACTAGTTTCACAATGATTCCAACATAGCACACATATATCATCTTGTGTAATCTGACATTCCTTTAGCTTATCTTTTGTTCTCAAACCACCTTTGCATAGCAGCCATAGAATCATTGCATACTTAGGTATATGCCCTGAGAACCATATTAGCTTCCACAAGGGAACTTAAGGAGCTTTAGTTCTAGTAGCCTCCCATGCTGTCTTAATGGAAAATATGCCACTGGGGTGTTCAGTCCATTTGACCTGATCTGGTTGTGTTGTGTCAAGTCTTGGTGTTTCTAATAATAGCTGGCTCAATGCTCTTAACTCAGCTGATCTAATGCAAGGTAATCTCCATGCATTATTATGGATTATGGAACACACTCTGCTGTCTAGGCTTAGGCCAGCATCATAAGCTACTCTTTGTCCAAACTTTTTAAGCAAAGTATGTTCAGAAATCCATCTATCACACCATAGCCATGTATCCTTCCCATCACCAATTACATATCTAAAGAAATGACAAAATTGATTCCTGATTTTCACAATTTTCCTCCATGTCCATGAGATATTCACTAGGGGTTTAAATGTCCAAATATGTCCCTGCTTGATGACATATGTATGACACCATTTAACCATAGTGAATCTTTTTTATGTGTTAAGTCCCACAAATGTTTGCATATGGCTGCCTTGTTCTATTCCTCCAATCTCTTCAAGCCCAGTCCCCCTTCTTTTCTTGGAAGACACAAGTCTTTCCATGCTACTTTTGCCCCTGTGCACTTGACATCCTTCCCATGCCATATAAAGGCTCTAATTTCCCTTCTATCTACTTGATGATTCTTTTTGGGAGCACAAAAATAGAACACCAATATACCTGCATGTTTACCCAAACTGATATAGCCAGCTGTACTCTACCAGCATATGAAAGATAATGTGTAGTCCAACTTGAGATTTTCCTGGTAACTTTATCCACCAACACCTTGCAGTCACTGTATTGGAGCTTGGTAGATATCAAAGGGACTCCTAAGTACGTAACTGGGAGCTTACCAAGAGGTATGCCAACTATCTCAGCTAGTTCGTTTGCACTTCCTTCATCCACACCTGCTGTGTATAGTGCACTTTTGTTAAGATTGGGTGCCAAGCCAGACATTGCTTCAAACTCAGTGATCACCTGTTTAAGAACCTCCAGAGAGCTTTAATTTGCTTTAGCCATTAGGAACAAGTCATTAGCAAAGCTTAGGTGGTTTATATTCATATTTTTGCATTTTGGATGAAATGAGAAGCTAGAGTGTTGTGTATAATCATCCAGCAAACATGTGAAAACTTCCATCATTAGGATGAAGAGATATGGGGAGACAAGATCACCTTGTCTCAGGCCTCTTGAGCTAGTGAAAAATCCATCCATGTTCCCATTCAAGCTAATAGAAAACCTTGTTGTGGTAACACATTGCATAATCCATCCCACAAATTTAGGAGGGAATTGCATTACTTCCATTACTGTCTTCAAGAATTCCCATCCCATAGAGTCATAGGCCTTTTGCAAATCAATTTTCATTGCACACCTAGGCTCTCCCACATTCCTATGATAATTTTTTACTAGTTCTTGCATTAAACGGATATTATCTGCTATGCTTCTTTCTGCAACAAAAGTAGATTGCCTTTTGCTAATCAATTTGGGAATTACCTTTTTGAGTCTTGTACAGATTATGTTTGACACTCCTTTGTATATCACATTGCAACATGCAATTGGCCTAAATTCGTTGATAGTGTTAGGGCAAGAGACTTTAGGGATCAAGGTTAGACTTGTGCTATTAAACAACTTTATGCCTTTATCCTTATTCAACATTTCTTTCATAGCTTTCACTACCTAATTTCCCACCACATTCCAGTTTGCCTGGAAGAATTCTGAGCTATAGCCATCAGGTCCAGGTGCCTTATTGGGCTTAAGGGAGAAGATAGCCTCCTTTATTTTATTCACCTCCACATGAGCTATAAGCATGTTCTGGTCTACTTGATCCACCTGTGTTTTGATTATAGCCCTCACCTTATTGACTATATGAGGCCGAGGTAGTGCTGAAGTGCCAAGAAAATCTGAAAAGTGCTTGATTACTACCTGATGCACTTCCCTAGCCCCTGCCACCTGATTTCCATTCTCATCATTTATGGTCAGAATCTTGTTTTGTGCCCTATTGACCTGCATCTTCTTGAAAAAATATGTTGTATTACTGTTCCCTAGCTGCATATTCTTGATTCTTGCTTTCTGATAGTAGAAGGCTTCTTCAGCCTGTACTAGCTCATAGTATTATTTGTGAACAATTCTTTCTTTTTGCACTAGTTCAGGATCGTGCTGTTGAAACATTTGGCTTTGGATTTCCTGAAGCTCCTTGAATTTTTCAGCTGTTCTAGCAGATATGTTACTGAAATGTTCATGATTTAGCTGCTTCAAAACAGGTTTCAACATTTTAAGCTTAGCTTTGAGCTGGTAACAAGCATCTCCATCAACATTTACTTCCCATACTGACTTCAGCTTTTGAGCAAAACTGCTATGTCTCATCCAAAAATTAAAGAAATTAAAAGGTCTTTGTCCTTTGTACTGATCTTGCATTGTGTGTATGAGGATCATAGCATGATCTGAAATACCTGGGGTCTTTGCTTCTACTCTTGTGCTAGGGTACATGTCCAGCCACCCCTCATTTTGCATGGCTCTATCCAATCTGCATAAAATCATGTCTTCCTCCCTATTATTGCACCATGTGAAGAAAGTACCAACTGTTCTCATGTCCTCCAGGTGTGCTCTTAGTAAGCAGCTATTAAATTCAGCTACATCTCTGTTGACTATGCTAGCCCCTTCTTGTTTTTCTTCACTGCACCTGACTACATTAAAGTCCCCCACCACCAGCCATGGTTGCTGTCCAATTTTATTAGCATCTTATATTATACTTTGCCACAAAATCCTTCTTTTCTCTCCTTTATTATTTGCATAGATAAAGGTGATGTAGAATTCTTGCCCTGATGAGTTTACTAAACCAGTGACATGTTGGCTAATCATACTCACCATAGTGAATTGCACATTCTTACTATTCCATCCCACCCAGATTCTTGATACTCATTTTTTATTGAGATTATACACAAAACTCCAAATCTGACTCCATTTCCTTTTTACTTTCTCTATATTTTCCTCCCTGACTCTTGTTTCCAAGAGTCCCATTATCTCAACTTTGTTTGCACTCATCACTTTCTTCACTTCAGCATGCTTCACAGGGCCATTTAGAGCCCTTATGTTCCAGCTAGCAATGATACTCATTTGAACTTAGCAACTTTACCCTTTCCATTGCTGCCCTGAGTCTTTTTAGACTTCTTGCTACTTGATTGCCTAGTCTCCTTGTCTTTGGGGGTGTTACATTCTTGTAGAGATTCACTTGGGCTATCCATTTCTTCTAATATAGAAAAGCTGTTTCCAGTTTTAACAATGCCAGGACTTGTGACTAAGCATATGTTACTCTGTTCTATAGTGTTGACATCAGCAGTTTTCTCAGCTTGCTCATCTACCATATCAACCTCTATTTATGGTTTAGGTTTCCAAACTTGCTTGAGAGGGAGCTGTTTATAGCATTTCTCTACTTGGTGTCCATATTTTTGACAGTTCTTACACTTCACAGGTAGCCACTCATAGACTATCTTTTGGTGTATGATACTCTCATTTGGACCTTTCAGAGGTATACTTTCAGGCATTGGAGTATTCACTTCCACCTCCACACAAATCCTAGCATACCCCAACCTGTCCTTTTTAGCTGTCATATTGTCCATAAACAAAGGCTTGCCAACAGCACTAGCAATTCTGCCTAGCATTTGTGGTGACCAAAACTGTAAGGGAAGGTGAGGTAGTTGTATCCGTATATGTATTACCTTCAGGTCATCCTTATCCAAGGACATCTCAGCAGTCCATGGTTTTAGGATAACGGGTTTGCTATCAAAAAACCACGGGCCTTTTTCCATAATCACAGTTCTAGTTTCCTCCAAATTGAAACGAATAAGGAAAACACCAGTTTCTAGGAGACTTACCTCAAAATTGCCAAATTGCCTCCATTTCCTTTCAAGATATCCTTTCATGACATGAATTGGTGGTCTTGCTCCCAGAACGTATGCCACCACTGAATTTTCCCACTGTTTCACCTGCAGTTCAATCTCCTCAATGGTGTATTCCACACCTTTCTGTCCATTTATCCATTGTGGAGGTGCATATAGCAGTTTGTTTTCCTTCACACAATCCCTGTTTGGCTGAACAATATTTGCATATGATAGTTTTGCTCTATCAATCACAACATTTTGTGTTACTCTACTCCCATTTCCTGTAATTTTGATGTTCTTACCAACTAAGAGTAATGGTGGGAAATCATCCGTTGAATCCAACAATGTTTTGACCGAGTTAGTTTGTATATTCCTTTCTTTCTCCACCTCAGCAGTGTGTCCATCGTTGCAATCCACGCGCTCTGCCAATATGCCAATCTCATGTGCCCCCAAATCACCTGCTTCATTTACTGCCATTAATGGTGTTTCTCCTTAGGATCCCTCCTTTTGGACCATGCGATTCCCCTTCTGCGCACTTAATGAGGTTTTTAATTCCTTGTTCTCCAGTCTTAAGATTTGCATTTCTTTTTTCAGTTGGTCCACTATTTCTACAAGATTTTGTTCTTGATCCGAGTCGGTACTGGAATCCATCAAGACTTCTAGTCGTAGATCATTTACATCTAACCAATACGTATAGATTAAGTTAATATAGAAAAAATAAAAGAAAAAAATCTATTTTTGGCTAGCGCTTCCTTCTTATTGCTAAAATATTTATAGTGGAGCAATACATTTTTGCGATTTAAACTGGTAGTGGCCACTAATATTAGCTAATTAATCAGTTTTTTTTGCCAAACAGTTCAAACTTGATTTATTTTGAATTTAATCAGGTTTGACTATTTTAGAATCAACCCTAAACACCCTTTTATTCCGTTTTGAAGAATCTAGTTTGACAAATAAAATTATCAAAATATGATCACATATAAACAGAATTTAAATGCTCTCTTTTAGTTTGAATACATTATATAATAAATTTGTGACACTAAATTTATTTTCATCATTTTTTTCCCTCGAATATCTATAATAATCTATAATCTGTTATACGTAAAATAGATTAATGCTATTTTAAAAACTGATTCTATTTCATGTTCAGAATCAATCATGAACGGCCCGTTTTGATTGGTTTGGGGGAGGGGAGCGTTTATTTTTAGTCGACTTTTCCTTCCCATTGCTATATATATATATATATGGGAGCTGATCCGTTGAGAGCGCTAGCAAAATAGGAGATCTTGCTAGCGCGATCTGGCCGTCCATTTCGGGATGGACGGCCATGATCCTTTTTTTTTGCGGCGCTGTCAGTTGTCCGCTACATAGTGTAGCGGACGGACCTTTTTACCATCTTGCCCCCGCTCCCCCGTCCGCTATACTGTGTAGCGGACGGCTTTCTTGGCCTCACATCGACAGCCAAAAAGTCGTCCACTACACTGTCTAGCGGATAACTGACATCACTGACACGACTGACACAATTCCAGACTTGTCTGTACCTTTATTTCTGCACACGTCAATGTTGTCGGCAATGCTATCCGCTACACAGTATCGCGGACAGTATTTTTTTCCCTAAAACCTACTCAACCTCCTTCAGCACAATTTTCTTCTCCTTCGGACTCGCTTCCATTTTCAGCTCCCTTCAAGCTTCGAGTAACACTTGCTTCAAGCTTCACTCAAGCAAGGTAAGTTTGTGAATGGTGAAGTTTTCTTTATGGATTGACTGGTAAAGTATAATTTATTTGTTTGGACAAATAAGTATAGATTTTTTGATATTCTAGAAATTTGTCACTCTATTCATCAATTTGTGATGTTCTAGACATGATGTTCATCAAAAAGGTATAATTTGTTAACTTTAAATAAATTCATTATAGTTTAATTCGATTTTTTGGCATGATGAATTCGTCTATTTATCTTAGTAATTTTAATTTGTTATGTTCAATAAATTAATAATTGTTAATTTGGAGACACTTTTGAGATTATGCATACGGTATGTTTGTCATCCTAAATTGGTCTATTCGCCAAGGTAATTTTTAGGTAATATTTTCAGTTAGAAATGCCATTTGATTGTTAAGCGTAGTCTATTTCTACACAGGTCTTGTTTCACAATGTCTGATTTCGTGTCGAGCTCCAACGTCCCCGTAGATGCTAGTGATCCGTATCTAGGACGAACATTTCAAACGTTGGAAGAAGCTGAAGAATGTTTTCGAGCGTATTCATTGAGGGTTGGTTTTGGCATTAGAATAAAGACTACAAGAACAAGCAACGTAACAAAAAAGATATGCTCTCGCTTATACGAGTGTCATAGGGGCAGAAACCCATTGCAAAATGAGACACGCGTAGGCAATGATGACAGTGATGACGAAATAGGATATTCGCGTAGAAGACGGGACTGCTTTGAGCGCACAAATTGCCAGGTCAAGATGTTCGTAAGCTACAAATCCAATCAAGATCATTGGCTTATTACCAGCCTGGAACTGGCACACAATCACCCGTTAGTAACTCCTTCTAAGGTGAGTCAGATGCATCAACACAAGAAGATGGGTAAGGTCGCGAGGAGCCTAATTCACACAATGAGCAATGCGCGAATTGGACCTACTGAGATTGTTAATGTTCTTGCTGAACAGGCTGGGGGAATTCAAAATTTAAACTTTAACACGACAGACGTTCGTAACGCGGTCCGAACCCATAGACGAGCCGCGTATGACCTCAATGATGCGCAATCGACAATGAGCCTATTGAAACGGATGCAGATGGAGGACCCGCAGTTTACCTTCGATTATAAACTTGACGACGAGCATCGAGTTAGTACAATTTTTTGGGTCGACGGTCGTTCGAGGCTAGCTTATAAGCATTTTGGGGATGTCGTGACTTTCGACACCACATACCGTACCAACAAGTACTCGATGCCGTTCGCTCCTTTCACCGGCGTCAATCATCATTATCACTCCATCCTGTTCGGGTTCGCCTTGTTAAGGGACGAGAGCGAGAGTTCTTTTGTATGGTTGTTTAGGACGTGGCTGGAAGCAATGAACTTCAAAGCACCCAAAGTGATCATCACCGATCAAGATTTGGCAATGAAGAAGGCTATTGCGACCGTCTTCCCAGACACTCGGCACAACTTGTGCACTTGGCACATAAGCAACAAATACCTGGAACGTCTGCATCACGTGTACGCAAAGTATCCAGACTTTAAACAGGATTTTGACAAGTGCGTTTCAAGTCGTTAACGATTGAGGAATTCGAGGAGAGGTGGGAAAAGCTTGTTCGGGATTACTCATTGCAAGACAACGAGTGGCTCCAGCACTTGTACGAGCTCAAAGAGCAATGGATTGGCGTTTACACGAGGAGGTATTTTTCAGCGGGCATGAAAACGACGGGCAGGAGTGAATCTATGAATGCCACGTTCGATAGTTATGTGGGTACAACTACCAATTTGAAGACTTTCGTTGCATCCGCACAAAAAGCGGTAGCTTCGTTGTTCGTAAAAGAAAGGGCTGCCGACTTTGCAACAACGTACAAACAAAGGAGAAGGTTGTTCGAGACCCCGCTGGAGCTGAACGGTGCCAAAGTCTATACGAAGGAGATCTTCTTGCTATACCAAGTAGAGCTGCAAAAATCGGGACGATACAGTATAAACAAGGTGGCAGAAATGTCTACGCGTGAGTACAAGGTTTATTCGCTCGTGAATGACCTCGTCCCTGAGAAGCTGCGCAGAATTTATACGGTGAGCCATGACACATTGACGGATTCGGTGACATGTGTTTGCAAGAAGTTTGAGTTCCACGGCATCCTGTGTAGACACGTTCTGCGGTTTTTCACCCAGAAGAATATCAGGACAATCCCCGATAAATATGTCCTGCCACGGTGGACGAAAGGTGCAAACAGGTTGCACGGTACCATTGCCTTTCCGGAGCACCCGTATACTGACTTTGAAGAATCAGAGACGTTGCGGTATAATCATCTGGTGACAATGTTCACCCGTTTGTCCGTAAAAGGTGCTGCTACAATGGCCGGATATAAACATCTCCTCGAGGTAGCTCAGCAGCAAGAGCCCATCGTCGACCAGTTGGAAGCAGCTTCAGTCAGCAATGCGGTTGACACTGAGCCTACAACGGGATCAGAAGATGACGAGCCGGGGGAGGAAGATGACAATGATATCCGGCCTTTGGACCAATTATATCGCAAACGAAAGGACGCAAGAGATCTACGCGGATGAAGAGCTCTATTGAACATGCAACTCAACCTAAAAAGCTGAGAAGGTGTGCATTGTGCAACAAAATGACCGACCATGACAAGCGGAACCATTACAAGGCACTGGGGATAAGTCCAGGGGTTTTGCAAGACGGGGAAGAAGATGAGGAAGAAGCAACTGCAGTGGACCTTTAGTTTTTGTATAAGCCATTAAGATTGTTTGACATTTGTAATAATACGTAATATTTGATGAGATTATCTTCTTGCCGAAGACTGGAAGGTTATTTCTCATGGACCCATTCACAGCTTAACATTAGGTTTTTTTTTTGGCTTGCCCCGTCCGCTACACTATGTAGCGGACGGCGCACCAGAGACCAACGTTTGGGTTGTAAACTGTCCGCGACACAATATAGCGGACGTCAAAACTCCCCTTAAATACCAATCAGATCGGCCTTTCTTTTTCCACCCGTTTCTCTCTCTCTCTCTCTCTCTCAACATCTCACCCACCCGCGACCCCCTCTACGGCGACCGTCCGCATGGCTTCTGCTTCGGTGAACGAGCACTTCTTCAAGGTCATCGTGCCTGGGTTTCATACCAAACTTGTAGGCCATCCCTCTTACTCTGTGTTTTCGTGTGTGTTAATTTTATCTTTGCTTAAAAACTTACCTGTCTTATAATGAATGTGATAGGCCATACCGGTAGCCTTCTGCAGATTGCTTACCACACTTTGGCTCGAAGCAACTTGGGTCGAAGCAACTTTAACCAGCCGCAAGGGGTCATGGCTTGTTAAAATCAAAAAGAGGCGCGGCCAAGAGCAACTTTATTTCGCAGAGGGTTGGAGTAATTTCTGCGAGCAGCACGACCTCAATGAAAGGGACTTTGTAATCTTTGAACACAAGGGGCTATTTAGGTTTCAAGTATCCGTGTTTGATCGAAGCACCTGTGAAAAAGTTTTCCCCCAATGTTGAACCCTAAATTTGTGTTAATAAATTTTTTTCTCATAATTTTAGGTTCTTAATTGTGCATTTGAGAATTGTGATGGTCAATTGAGATTGTTTACTCCGCTGCTAAAGCACTTATTCCATTGGCAAACTACCAACTCGAACAAAGTCTGACCAACAGCTAAAAATACCAACAACTAAAAAAAAAAAAATTTGCCCCACTGTCCGCTACATTGTATAGCGGACGGCACAGCACAGCCCCCAAACACCAAGACTTGGAAAATGTTTGCACCTGGAGTGCCTCATTGTCGGCTCTAAAGTGGAACATAAAGAGAATTTAGTGTCCGCCACATTGTGTAGCGGACGGCGCAGCAGAAACCCCAAACCCCAACACTTAGAAAATTTTGCCCATTCCCCTTGTGTCCGCTACATTGTGTAGCGGACGGCGCAGCAGAAACTCCAAACCCCAACACTTAGAAAATTTTTTCACTTCCCCAGTGTCCGCCACATTGTGTAGCGGACGGAGCAGCAGAAACTCCAAACCCCAACACTTAGAAATTTTTTTCACTTCCCCAGTGTCCGCCACATTGTGTAGCGGACGGAGCAACAGAAACTCTAACCCCAACACTTAGAAAATTTTGCCCATTCTCCCCTTGTGTCCGCTACATTGTGTAGCGGACGGCGCAGCAGAAACGCCAAACCCCAACACTTAGAAAAAATTTTCACTTCCCAGTGTCCGCCACATTGTGTAGCGGACGGCGCAACAAAAACTCTAAACTCCACTACTTAGAAAATTTTTGCACCATTTTATTTTTCACCTTTCAATCATTCTCAATGAGAGCAAAAAAACAACTCAAATCAATCAATAATCTTGAACACAAATCAACACAAATCAAATCACACCAATGAGAGCTTTCTAAATAATCATGGTTTATTAAAAAAAATTATTGTAATGGTACAATGTCAACTGGGGTCCTCATGTTGGGGCGGATTCTCGTCCTTAGCCGGATTTTCAATAAACCTAACCGCTCTAGGCCGGCCTTTCATAATTTGCCAAGCTATTCTATATCTAAAGGTTCTACTTCTGCTTGGCTCCAGACGGCCGCCTTGAGGCTCTCAGACCGACAAATGTAATCCATGTACATGCAAAGGAAGACGCCGCAGTCCGAAGTGTTACGTTGCTTGGGCCTCCTCTTCTTCAATCGCAAATCGAGCTTTGGCCGCGCCGGTACAGGGTTACCACGGATACCATTGACCATTGCACAAAATATATTCTGCGAGAAACAGAAAACGGCGTAAGACACGAGTTAACATTTATGGCAAGTTACAATAAGCATTAAACAACAATCGTAATATTACCATTGAGTCCAACTGGGCTTTGTACATCTGCAGCACAGGCATGTGGACGGTATCGTCGTGGAGACTGTCGATCACCGATACGACTTTCTCTTTTGGTTCATAGCAAACCAAGTACCAGTGGCTTTCCCCTAAAAATGGGATTAGAAACACGTCGGCAACACTTGCGCTCACTGGACTATCCCTATTAAGATACGCTCGTAGGTTAGCGGACGGTCTCCACTGGCTCAACTTTTTCTTTCGCCTTTGTTCGACCCACTCATGCCATTCAGACACTAGGAGGCTATGAAAAAAGGCATCCAACAAAAAAATGGCCGGATAGTTCAGCCGCTCCCGACCCCTTTCCTTCAGAATCTCCACGTAAGTGGAGATGACACCGTTGTCTAACCAACTCCCCGGAGCCAGGGAGGCCATTTCTCCCCACGAGCAAGTGTAATCCATGCCCTTCGGATGATTCACACTATACAACGCTTTGTCCCGGGGGAAGCCGCTAAAATAACGCTCTCTGATTATTTGGCATTTATGCGGCTTTAGGGGCTTCAATGGATGCCCTTTGCGATATTGCACTCCTTCGGGGGGGTCGACGGGGGGATATTGCCCTCCTTCGGCAATAGATGGTCCTGCCCATGGGACAATGGGCAGTGTCTCGGACAGACTGATGTTTCCGAAACCCCAGTCTTGCGTGACTTGACTCTGAGAGAGGGTTGGGGTTCCGAGTCCAATAGCAAAGAGAAGGAGGGCGCACTGTACTCTTCCCACGGCGCTTGAGCCTGGCCCATGGTGCTTGGCGGTCCCCAATCACCACCCATTCCCGGTACAGAGGGACCACCATATCCCTGGCTCACTCCCGAAGTCTGTCCCGAGGGATCGGTGTATCCCTCGCTCACATAAGGGGGCTGCCACCCCGGATAACCCATTCCCGGGCTGACGCCCGAAGGCTGTCCCGATGCTTGGCGCAAAAAATTCCCGCAGCCATACGCCAACGCTTCAGCCTGTTGGCGAAGCTCCTCGCCCATTGCATCCACCAAATCCTTCCGCTCGCTCAACTTCTGGAAGAAGGCGAACGAGGCATTAACCTACATCCAGAGAGATAATAAATAAGTAACTTCATACACACTTAGAATCATCAAGTTCAATTAAAAGCACTGGTTGGGCAACTTACCAGATTGTATGCCATGTGCTCATCGATCTGACCCCTAGGGTGGTACTTCTCCCCGCGTTCAAACCTTACTGGAGCTACTCTCCTCCGGGTGATGCGGTAGTACCACTCATTGTACTGTTCGATGCTGATCACGGGGTCAGGCTCCGACACAATGGCCGCCAGCGTGTCCTGCCAGGAATTCCAAACCTCAATTTCTCGCGCGCACAAGTCGTGCGCATTCGCCTTGCCAAACCGTCCGACACCCGGTGGGTTCCTGTTAAGCCTCATATCCGGCGCTCCGGCTGGCAACCCCTGCAGGCACTCAAAATGGCGCATAGCGCGATCTGGCAGCTGCCACTCTGCGACCTCGAAGTGGATCAGGGGTGTGCGTTGCAACCCGAAGAGCGTGAAGACGAACGACTCTCCCACCCGTCGCGCCAAATGTTTGTACGGTGCCCATCGCATCTGGCCAGGAGATAACGAGTCGAGCTCCCCCCGATAGTACGTAATGTTGTGATGGGGATCGTCTCTCCTCGGGTAGTGGCTGTCCTTCCGGCTGTACTCCCAGGCGCACAACCGAGGCCACACATTATCGGTTCCGTCCCTACGCCTGGGTGCGCCGGTAGCAAGGTGTTCATAAGACCACACCTGAGAGCAAAGACAAATTAAATAAAGTATCGTCAAAATTTATTGTCGATTCAACAAAAAAAAAAAAAGAGCACGTAATCAAGAATTGTATGATATACCTGCAATAGCGAGAGACATGCACATATCGCTTTGGAGTCGGGCCTCGTTGCCTTGTGCAATGCTCGGTACAGGTACGCAAGAGTTGCTGCACCCCAGGCATAATCCCCAACCTCCAGCAGGTTACCCAACAACGGTAAATATTTGACGCTGACCGTATTCTTCGACGTTGTTGGGAACAGAATTGCCCCCATCACCCACAAGAGGAAAGCTTGTGTGTACAGCACAAGCATCTGATCCGTGTAGTTATCCGGCAGAACCTTGTAGGTATCTACCAACCACTTCAACTTGATACCACCAGTGCTAAATTGATCCTGGGGTATCGAAGTAAAGAAGTCCCTAGCGGTCCTCTTATTCGTTGCTTCCGACGGAGGAGCTATTACCGGCCGTCCCGTCACCGGTAACCCTAAGATGAACCCTACATCTTCTAGGGTAATTGTCATCTCTCCGAGAGGGAAGTGAAACGTATTCGTTTCACTTCTCCACCTTTCAACAAGGGCACCTATTAAGTGCCGGTCAAGGTGTTGAAAGATCTGCCCATGCGTGAAAATCCCAAACCCAATCCCACGCAGTAATCTTTTCTGGGTTCTGTTCAATTTCCAGGCTTTGAAATTATCGGATACTTCTACCGTGTTGAGAAGTGCTCTTTCCTACGAATTAATAAATACAATTTAAGCAAAATAAACGATATACAACGTTCGCAAGAATAACAAAGTTGATAAAATAAGTATCTTACTCCACCATCCCATATGAGCGTACTGATATGGTTTGCTTGGTCGTATAATACGGACGGATCTTCTGGTCCAGGGTTGAAATCCATTTTTTGCAACTGAAATTATGGAAAAACGGCAAGGTTGGAAGCGTAAACATTCTCAAACATACAACGCTAGCACATTCAACGCTAGCATGTGATCAGATAATACTCACATAAGTTCACATGCTGTATATATGCAATGTACATAGATACAAACAGACACGGGAATGGGATTTTACAAGTGAAATCACATGAACAAATAATACGCAATACACATATATAATATATAGATACATTGACAAACGCTAGCACAATGCACCGCGCACACATTCAAAATCATGCATAAGCCGCAATAACAACTCTAGATTATGAACAAATAAAGGATTGGTTTGTGAACTTACGTGATTGATGAGACGATTAAAGGATTTCTTGCGAAGAAATTGCGCCGATCTACTTGCCAACGCCGCTAGAAAAATTATGAGAAGAAGGAATGAATAGAAGTTTAGAAGGAATGAATAAGAGTTTCGAAGGTAGCTGTGGGTTAGTCCGCTATACTATGTCGCGGACGTTGGGATAACGACAAAGTAACAGTCGTGCATCGACAGGACTGATGTGACAACTGTCAGCGGGAAGTGGGTGATTTGACGGAAACATCGTCCGCTAAACAGTGTAGCGGACGACTTTTTGGCGAACGACTTTTTGGCGGTCGATGTGGGGCCAAGAAAGCCTTCCGCTACACAGTGTAGCGGACGGGGGAGCGGGGGCAAGATGGTAAAAAGGTCCGTCCGCTATACTATGTAGTGAACGACTGACAGCGCCGCAAAAAAAAAGGATCTGGGCCGTCCATTCCTTCGGGATGGACGGCCAGATCGCGCTAGCAAGATCTCCTATTTTGCTAGCGCTCTCAACGGATCAGCTTCCTCTATATATATATATATATATATATATATATATATAAAATTAGGGGAGCAGTACATTTCGCGATACACGAAGACGAACGTGATGGATGCGGCGATTCCGATTGCGGTGCTATCAGTCCTCATCGGAGGCCTGATCGCTCTGCTCTTTTTTAGTAACTACTTCGGCAAGAAGAAATTGGAGGTCGAAAAGATCGCGAAGCCGATCCAAAAGCCTCCGCAAAAACCTAGCTCGAAGAAATCTCACGCCAGGCCTCACTCCCATGCCGCCGATAAGGTACACCGACACTTCGCTTCCGCATTTCAAAGACACAGATTGTGTAGCAACTGATTTTTGGCGGTTGACTTTCTCCGTATGAGCTTGTATTGCTGTAAATTTGTAGGATTGTGAAAGGCGAACATCGTGATTCATCGATTATGGACAATCGAATCAGCTGGTTCTGTATAGTGTGTGTGTGTGAGAGAGAGAGAGAGAGAGAGAGAGAGAGAGAGAGAGAGAGAGAGAGGATAAGTTTATCATAATCGTTCTGTGAAATGTTTGACGTGCTCTCTATGATGCTGTTCATAAATGAGTTTCGACTGCTAAACATTGAAACGTCGTCTCAGAAGACAGGATTTTTATGAATCTCCCTCTCTCAATTTTTCGACTTCAGGGACTAGGATTAGAATGGATGACTTGGGGTACGACCGTTGGTTTTTCCCCTTTGACTTTTGCAAATTCTTAAGATATATTTGCTACATGCCAAGTGCTATAACGAACTCAAAGTGTAATTACAAATCAGATAAGTATCGTTTTGGCAAAATCCGTCTAAGAATTAGCAATAAGTCAGAGGGAGAAACTCCAATGAAACGTAGGGAACATGTTGTCAGCAAATGAGCTGGACGATTCTCTCTCTTTCTCAATTTCTATGCACACATGTTTGTGTGTATCTACATACGTGTACATTTATTTTTATGCACATACATATACAGATATATGGGGGTTGATCCACGGTTAGTGCCGATAAAGCCCCATTTTTGGTCCACCTTGCAAATGTGACAATTGAGATCTTTTTGTTTTAGTAGCACTCTCCAACTAGTACTCTTTGTAGCGGTTGGTAATTTTTTCCTAAAATGCCCCTGTATTCATTTGTAGCAAAGCTCGATCTCATCTTCTGCTGTTGCTTTGCTTTGCTGTTGTTGTTGCGATGCCTTCTTTCCCTAATCTCTCACCAACCTTGACAAACTCCCGCCCGACCACCCTGACATTAACCGCCATCACGCTAAACACTTTTCATGCCTTCATCACTGCTGTACCCAACCTAGCCTTTGTCGACACCATCATAGCCACCCATCAACACCACCATAACCACCCAATAACACAACTGCCAATATCCTGTACCCGTCCAACATTACTGTAGTTGTCACTATACCCACCCACTAACACCACTTACAACGCCACTTATGAAGCACGGGTATGCCTCTTTGGTCGATGTACCACCACCAAATGCTGATCGGTGAGGGTGGGTGAGCACGGGGTGCGTTTTTAGAATTATTATTCTCTAATTTTAATTTTAATTTCTAGATCTTGGGTGCTGCTTGGACACAACAGGGATTCGGCAGGGACATGCACCTAGGGTTTTTCGGGAGAGGTAGAAGGAGGAGGAGAAGAGAATGAAGGAGAAGGAACAAGCCACTTGAGTGTGGCAGCAGCGGTGTCCTGTAGAATTATTGTCAACCATAGTTATTAAAGGCGTAGGCGCCCCTAAGGCGCAAAGAGTCCCTGGAGCCTAGCGTAAGGTGCAGGAGCGCGCCTTTTCGAAGTGAGGCGCAAAATAAAAATAAGTAAATATTAATGCATTAAACCAATAAAATTACGTAAAAAATTTCAGAACATGGCAAATTTAACAAATTTTGAGCACTAGAAAAAGTTTCAGATCCATTGAGAAGTAGTTGATCTCAAGTGAATATGACAACGCCATCCTCATCATTTGTGAAGGCTAAAGCAACAACGTTTTCTTCAAAAGAGAATCATAGGCTCTAAGTCTGGTAGAGGTTCCTCCTTCATTTCATCATCTTTGTCCACAAAGTGAAGCGAAGGAGTAGATTTACTTATAAAAGAGTAATAATTAGAGATGGACGCTAAAACAATGAACCACAATACAACAATCGATTGATTAGGGATTTGGGGTTTTAGATTTTTTTGTGATTTATATATATTGATTTATTATATTATGAAATAAAGAATAAAAATAATGAATGTTGAGAAGATACAATGATGCAAAAATAAAAAATTAGGATTTTTGGGCTTTCCTTTGCGCCTCGTCCGCTGCCTTGCGCCTGGGAGCCTAGGTGCACTAGGGGCGCGCCTTTTTGAAGGGGTTGCGCCTAGCCCTTGGCGAGGCGTAGGGAGTGCACCTTGCGCCTAGGCGTGCCTCTGATTGTCGATGTGTGGTATTTATTTCTGTTTGTTTTGTTTAGGTACTGTTTTATTGATAATCTTTTGAACTAGCCCAACACTTTCAACAAATAATAGTAATGCTAGAACTTGTACGAACTTTGTCATATATTTTGCTATTCACTTTCAATGTTTCTAAAACATCCCACCAAATTAACACTCATTGTTTCTTTAAACTAATACCCCCTCCGTTCCTCATAAATTGATCATATTTTCTTTTTGAGCCGTTTCTCTGAAATTGCTCACTATCCAAAATAAGAAAGATTCTTTAGGTGTTTTCCATATTTACCTTTTTACAATTTTTTTATTCAATTTCTCTCTCCACATTTAACTCTCCACCAACTCATTCTCTCTCTCTCTGGTCACACTTTCTTATACTTTTTTATTTCATTTCTCTCTCTACATTTAACACTCAACCAACCAATTTTCTCTTTTCTGACTCACTCTCTTCCCCCCCTCTAAAGGGTAAAATGGGACACACACAATATATAATCTAAATGCTTAATATGCGTGCAAAGTCAACTGTGATCGATTTGTGGGACAGAGGGAGTATTATTTTTGTTATACGTATATTACATGTTAATAATATTTGCCGTGTCCCTGTCGCAGATGTATCCTATTTTTTGAAAAAAAACAATGATGTATTTACATTTCTGGATCCACATCGGAATCGGTGCTTCTTAGAAAACCACTATACCTACCCAACAACACCACCCCGACACCACCATACCCACACATCACCGCCGCCGCCTCCAACATCACAACCATTGCAACATTGACCGTCATAATTGTTATCGCCACCACTACCACCCACCAACGCCAACACCGAACTTTCAAATGGTAGGCTAAGACCTCCCATAGCAACTTTCTGCGACTTCACCTGAAAATCTTTGCCAGATGAGACGACAGATGTCGACAGCACAACGGAAAATAGGTTTAATGCTCAAAGAAGCAGAAGATAGAACGAGCCCAAGGACACGGTACAAAGCAGGCCAGACTTGTAAACAAGTACAAACCCCCCTACTTCGGGGCACTTGGGCGAGACGAGTTCAAAAAAAAACCTAAGCCGCCCCCATTGTGATGTGAACTGCGGAGATTAGTTACCCCATTTTCTCATGCGAGCATATATACGGGGTCTGATCAAGAGATAGTGGTAGAAATCCCATCTTATCTAGCTGATGATCTGGGGCCGTCCATGCGACAATGCAAAAGGCTGATATCGCCTTTTTTTTTTTTCTTTTTGGCTCTCAAATTTACACGACCACCTATCTTTTGAGCAGTTGGTATTTCACAACCCAAATACCCGTTATCAAGGAAAAAGAAATTAAATCAGCCACCAGTTGCCTGTATTTTAGGCGGTTTGTGTTGAATATGAAACACCCACATCGTATACATCAGATGCAACAGAAGCAGCAAACAGTCGAACCCAGTTGAGATGTTATGGTATTAAATTACTCACTTATCTTAGTAAATTGATGTATGTTGAATCATTTTGTGCAGTCGGTTGTGCGTGCGCGTGCATGTGCGTGCGTGTCCGTGTGCGTGTGCATGTGCATGGATTGTGTGTGGACTTAGTGCACGTGGGTGGGACTTGGGTTCTGTGCGGTGGCTGAGGTGACGGGTTGTGGGTTGGTGGTGGTCACTGTGGCGTGGTTTCAGTAGTGGTGGCTGGGGCAACCATGGTGGCAATCAGTAGTGTTGGTAGGTCGGGTGTGGGTGTGAAGTTCGTGAGAGCAGTGCAGGGCGGGAGGTGGTGGTTTCCGTGTTTTGGTGGCAGTGGTGTGATAATTGGTGGAGTGGTGCGGTGGTGGGTGGTTCATTCGTTGGCGATTGAATCATGTTTTGACTTTTGGTTGATGGTGGTGGCCGATGGAGTGTTGTCTCGTTACGTCGTGATATCGATGGCACCAGTGCTGTCCTCGGAGAGGAGGAAGTGCTGGACTCTATATTCTTTTGTTTTGATGAATTTGTTCAATACCACAGCCCATCCAACTGCCCAATCTTTTTGGAGATTGATAGTTTGGCACTTTTTTTTTTAATTCAAACAAAGGGGATCAGCCGTCCACGGATTGACGTGGATAGCCCCAGATCTGCTAGATTAAATGGGGCTTTTCTGGCTTTATATCTGGATCAGCCCCCTATATACGTGTATAAGATCCTGTTAAGCTACACCTACTTATGTACCGTAACTTCATTCACCAAGTTGGGATTCCATAAATAACCCCGTTTTGATTACCTTTTATTATTCTCGAGGGCATTTAAGTAATTCTGCAGCAGAAATCAAATCTCTTTTCTCGCACTTGACTCTCTCTCTCTCTCTCTCCCCCCCCCCCCCCAAATTTCCCCTTCAGCACAGCAAACACCAAGCCACCACTACCATCGATCTTCCTCCGTCGTTCCTCTCCCTCCGCCTCTGTAAAGTTGCTCGATTGCCGGTACCCCATGTTGCTGCCTACCTCCTGACCGCTCCACTCACCGCCACCCCTCATCGATCTTCCCTCGATTTGCCTCCGCCTCACAGCGAACTGTTTCGGGGGGCAATAGACCGAGTAGGTGGCAACGATCTTCGGCGGAGACAAGGGCAGACAGCGCGCCGGGGGGGGGGGGGGGTGTATTCCTGCTGGTTGTGGCTGGCGGGATGGTTTTGGCGGCTGGTCTTGGAAGAGGAAGGAGAAGAAAGGGATAAAATAAAATGACGATATGTCCCCCTGAATAACCTTTATAGGTTTTAAAATTGACGCCTTTTTGGAATTTCTGCCTGGTGTGGGTTGCTTCCCTTAATTCCCAAGCCCTACATGGACAATGATAGAGGGGTTTGGAATTAAGTGAAGTTAACAGATTTAAAATTGTAACCAACTGATACCTTGCCATTATTTTGTAGAGACGTGGTGAGGTAATGATGGAAAAATAACTAACATGTAAAATACCATTTTTACAACTTTGTTAGCTATTAATGGAAAGGTGTAAAAATGTAATACATGGCGAAATTGGAATTTCAAAAAGGCTTCATCAGAAGGAGTGCCCTCCCTTAATGGCAGTATGGATACATACATATATGCGTATATTCATATATGTCTCTGTGTGCGCCCCTTCCTTGATTGTCTTGATAGTGAACATATACGACAAGAGGATTTTGAAATGTAGGATTTGAACAAGCGGCACCATCCATTGGATTTGAATACTTTGAAAGGTCATGGTGATTCTGTTACAGGCCTATGCTTCTCGTCTGATGGGCATTGTTTGGCAACTGGTAATTTTGTTGATCATTATTCTTTCTTACTTATATTACTCAGTCATTTGTTGAATAGGTGCAACTTTATGCAAGCAATTTTGTAGATAATTAGTCTTTTTTAACTTGTATTACTTGTCATGTGTGAGAACTTCGGTGTTGTGTAATGAGATACACGAAGACATTTGCCATTTGTTTGACGTGCTTTATTTGTGCTTACATTGCAAGAACTGCTCTGTATCTCTCATATCCATAAGCTTGTTGCTTGAAAGCATTGTCAATGATATGCGATACTTATCTTACGAGGCCTTAGACAAAATATAGTACGAACAAATGTGTGTATCGGAAGGTATCGCAGATATATTATGATACTGATTTTCTCAAAACTCATAAGCCCTGATTCTCTTAATTCTTTTTTATCTTTTCACTTTGTTCCTCGGTGGCAAGAGGATACACAAATATTTTCTTAATGGACAAAGTGATTGTACATTTCATTAGTTTAAAGCATATCTTTCCGGTATACTTTGTGTTTCATATTTTTAGATCTTAGTAATTGTATTTAATACTGATTGAACCAACACTGAAGTACAGGTGGAACTGGGGTTTCAATTCAAGATATGTTTATTGCTTGACAGCAGTGGATTTGGACTGTTTGGTTCTTTTTCCAACCTTGTCGATTTCGCGCTGTCTTCAAGCCTTGCCCTGTTAGGCTGTGGACCCTTTTTCTTTTTGAGGACCCTGCTTATACGGTTTGGTTGTTGTAAGATTGCTTTGTGCTTCCCAGTATGATTCTTACCAATATCAGGGAAGAAAGAACATAGAACCGGTTTTACACTCATGATCTGCAGGGAGAAGTTGAACATCCAATGTCTGCCTTCATCCTCGGACAGAGGATATTATGCGATAGTGTGCCCTTCTAGAATGCTGTTTGGCAAGATTCTGTGCCTCCCTGAGTTAATCCTTTTCTGTGTTCTGCTATTTTCAGTGTGGATAACTTGAGGAAGGGACAGGTCTTGGTTAGGTAGGGTGTGTTATGAGCCAAATTGATGGGGAGTTGCTCATTCATTGTGAATTACCCTGCAGCATGTGGAATGATTCTTGCCATGCTTAGTAGGGCAGTGGGTTATGCCGAGGTCTGTGGGGGAGGTATTGCAAGGGTGGTTTGAGTATGAGGTGACAGTGGATATTGGCTCCTATATGCCTTTTGGTATGTTTGTAATGCAAGGAATAGATGCATATTTGATGGCAGAAGATTTGATCAGTGGTTTGGATGTGCTATTCTGAGCCACCTTCTTTCTTTTTTCTCCTTTTCTTTTTCTTTTCTGGTCTAAACAGACTTCCAAATTCGCTTTGGCAGTGTAACATTTGACTGAGGACTTCTGTTTCACAGCTGTTGTTTACTTACTTTTCTATCAGCTCTATGCCTTAGTTGAGTACTTGAGTGGTCTCTTTTGTAGGATTTTTCCAATTATGCATGAGGTGGCACTCTGGGTTTGATTGAATTTTCTTTGCTTTGTTAACTCCGCATATACATGGGAGTGGTGGTGCCTTGGGAGATACATTAGCAAAAGTTGTCTTTTACAGAACATGAGATTATGACAACCTTCTCTGTCAGATTGTCTGCACCGGCTAATAGATAAGTTGTCTTAGTTGATTACTTGAGTGGTCTCTTTTGTAGGATTTTTCCAATTATGCATGAGGTGGCACTCTGGGTTTGATTGAATTTTCTTTGCTTTGTTAACTCCGCATGTACATGGGTGTGGCGGTGCCTTGGGAGATACATTAGCAAAAGTTGTCTTTTACAGAACATGACATTATGACAACCTTCTCTGTCAGAATGTCTGCAGCGGCTAATAGATATGTTGATCTGCTAGAAGTCTAGAACCTAATCCATAAAAATACTGGTGTTAAATAGCTTGTATCTTTTCCTCTGTTCTAAGTACATAGGGCAAATGTTATGTAGTGTAAATTTTGAGCTTGCTTTGTCTTCTTTTTCCAGCATTTCTTACAACTTAAGATCAAGAGAGATGATTTTAGTATTTAATCTCGATTTCCTGTTTTGGCATATAGCTTGTGGTGATGGAGTGGTCAGGGTATTTAAGTTGGATGATGCTTCAAGTAAAAGCTTCAAGTAAAATTCTCTTGTACCTTTGAAACCTTATGATTCAGCACTTCAAGTTTACTGATGCACTCCTTTTAACTTTTTCCTACATTTTTTTTTGCAGATTTTTGAGAATTAACTTACCAGCTGGAGGTCTTCCTGCTGCTGTTTCTTTTGTCGATGACACATCTTCTGTCGTCGTGGCTTCCCATGGTCTTTCTGGTTCTTCTCTGTACATGTATGCAGAAGAAAAGCCCAAATCATCTGGTGAAACTAATCAGCAATCCAAGCTTCCTTTACCAGAAATCAAATGGGAACGTCACAAAGTCCATGATAGAAGAGCTATCCTCACCCTAGTTGGAACAACTGCAACTTATGGCAGCGCGGATGGGAGCACAATTATTGCCTCATGTTCAGAAGGTAGTTACTAATTTTATTTAATACATTAGCTTATGAACTCGTGATGCCGTATTTAGGTTGCCAACAAATCATAGACGTGCACCGCTTAGGACAAAGATTGGGCTTTTTCTCCAAAGATTGTGTGTGCTTGAGATTTGGTGTTCTCCTGTATGTGACATTCCGGCATGGATCTTGTGTTATATTATAAATTTAGTAGTCAAGGTCTTTGTGATGGTATTTGATTTCCTGCACATGAGCAATATAGGTGTCTTATACTGGGTAAAGCATAATCTTAATTTTGTGTGAAGTTTTTAGTAATCTTACAGCAGTCATTTTTATGCTTGATAAGTCAAAGTACACTGCGACAGCACCATGGGATTGCACCCATTTTACAAGCCAGAAAAACTGCTTAAGAACTATTGTTCAACGAAGGCCAGAAATCTGCCAAAACAGGGCAATAAAGTAGCAAAAGACGGGGGCAGCCTTTTATTTTTCTACAAGACTGGGCCGTCTAAAATATATTCGGCCCAGAAGTCAACTGCTCAGTCACTTAAAGCTTTACATTGTGCACATTTACCAACGTAAGCATTAAGGGAAAATTCCCCAAAAGACTTTTATCCGTTGTCCTAGAGCCTCTACTTTCTGGACAATGCTAACAGGAGAGAAGGTTTTCTAATCGTGTGTGCATCAGCCAGGCCACCGTGTTCCACTCATCAGAGTTAAATGCACAATGCAACAGGAAATGGTTAGCACTCATCAACAGCTTTTGCACTTCAATACCAACGAACAAGAGTTTACTTGCTTCTTTGTTGTCTTCTCTGAGGTAGAATCCAGATTGCTTGCCATCCAAAAAAGGACGTCTTAAAGTGGTTCCTTGGAAATAGTTTCTGGACCTCCTTGGGCTGGAAAAATAACTTCTTGAGTGGAAAGGTCCCCACTTTTTAGTGAAGAAGGATTAGATTTATTGAGGCCTCATCTGTTGTGCGATTTTCTTCGGGCTGGTTCAATATTAAGGCTGCGCCTGACAAAGGCCAAAGTTCTGATTAGGCATTTCCAACAATGCCAAGGATCCATTTTGGAAATATCTGGCTGATTCTCTGCAGATTTTCTGCAGTATTAGCTTGGCACATGCTAAAATCCTCAAATTCCAAATTCCTTCCAGCCTTTTTAGTAGCTACAGTTTCTTATATTCAGGCTCTAGACTCTCTTCCTTACTGCTGTGTTCTCCGTTTTCTCTACTTGCATGAGAAGCTGATTACAACCAATGCTCAAGGAACCTAAAATAAAAGTGCATATTCGGCTAGCTGAACATCACCACCACCCGCTAACTCAACTCCGTATATGCCAACATGAACAACCCTGGAAGCATGTAAAACACCAGATACTACTTTGTGATTTCTTCTGGAAATGCATGTTTAAGATGCTTCTTATGATACATCTACGCGATTGTCCTTTCTAGAATGTCGAGTTGTTTATAAGCAAATTATCGGGTCAAACATGTGCTTGATCAAACTAGTTAATCAGATTGTTTTCCAAGTCGAACAAGATCAACTCCTTCTGATTGGCCGACTTTTAACTGCTCCGTTATCCTCATCCTGGGGTTGTGAGATAAAATGTTGTACTTGTGAGAAAAACTACTTTGCATTAGTTTTTCTGCAGTGAGACCCCTCTCCACACACAAAAGAAGGGTTTCCTCTGGTATAATTTTAACTTTGCTTAGTTATTGGTTTTTTTAGGGACTGATATCATACTGTGGCATGGGAGAAGCGGAAAGAACTTGGCTGGTGTTGACACTAATCAGCTGAAAAACAACATGGCGACCATATCTCCAAATGGACGTTTTATTGCTGCTGCAGCTTTTACTGCTGATGTGAAGGTGAGGCCTTATATCATTTTCATAAGTTAATGTGGCATCTTTGAGAAAAAGGTGGTTTTTTCAGGAAGTTGATTCTTGTACTTTCGATCAGAACTTGTTACACATGCAGAACAGTATTTGTAAGGTAGATATGTGATGACAATGAGACGGATAAGCTGGGCCAACATAACCCTGTTAGAGGTGTCCGTCCACTCCATATCATACCATTGCTGAGTCGGGATTTTGTTCGGCATCCCTTTCCTAACTCCCAAATATGCCTTCATTAATGGACTTTTGCATGTCTAGACTCAATATGTGATCTCAATCAGGTATCTGTGAGAAATCCGTGGGATGAGATGGAGGATTAGTACCTTATTTGCATGGGGGGGCGGGCCGGGGGGCGGGGGGCTGGGGCGGGGGCGGGCCTGGGCGGGAGCTTGAGCTGAAAAATTCAAGCACCTAGAAGAATCCGAGTTGAGAGCGTCTTGGATAGATGAATAAATAAATTGTTCATTGTACTTCTATGTAAGGAGTAACTAGAAATCTAGTGTTATATATATGGAAGCCGAAACTGAGAGAAGGTGACCGCACCACCGCCTACATGGACACTCTCTTTGCTCGCCATGTGGATTTTCCTGTTTTGACTTTTTGAAAGCATTTTGAATTTATTCACTTATGTAGTAATGATTTGGATCCCTTTTTTCCTCTCCTCTCTTATTCAATTTGATTTGAATTCGTTTTTGCCATTTGAAATTCAACCAATTAAATAGATTTTATATTTCTCTCCCTTCTATATTGAAATGTCCCATTTAATTTTATTTACATCTTTGCAATTTCATTAATTCTTAAGATTTTGCCAAAATTAATTCTCTATGTATTCCCTTTAATCTTAAATCTTTTCTGATGTTTAGTGAAGCCCAATATTCTCTATCAGTTTTTCTCTCTAACTAGGATAATCTCCCCCCTTGCATTTCATCACAAGTTTATTTACATAATTTACTCTCCCATTTTATTCACAATCATTTGTTACATATCTTTACTCTCTTATTGGTGACCTTGAGTATAACAAAGTTCAACACACAGGTTATTATAATTAGAATTATCACTATTAGTTGGGACAAGCTATTTCTATCATTTCATATACTAGTTTTTATCTTTATTTGTATAATTATCACTATTATTGCTATTAGTTGGGACAAACTATTTCTATCATTTCATATACTATCAATTATTACTCGAGTTCATCTTTAACGCCAAAAATTGCTAGGAAAACTCATACAAGACGGTGGAGATAAATTTTTTCTTTTAGTTTTTTTTTTCACTACCAATTTCGTTATTGTTATTAGGCATACAAGTACGAGATCTCTCAATCTGTACTTTGACAATTGTTGCTCCGATGTGTAACGCACGGGGTCAAAACTAGTTAACCTAATAAAATGGAATCTTTTCAAAAATAATAAAAGAAGTGGTTAATTTTGGAGTACTAGAAAGTTAGGAGAGCTGGATTAAAGTTAAGAATGTGAATATAAGTTAATCAAATCTATGTTACATGGACTTTGTACAAGTGTTCAAGTCGGATGCATGTCCAAATGTTGGATTCATCTATTTTTCAAATCCCAAGACATGGGGACACGGCAAAATATTCCTATCTATTCTTGTTTTTTATTTATTCCTTAGTTTACTTGATGTGCATTTTCTTTTTACTGAGATCGTCTCAAATTAATAACAAACTAAAAGAAGCACTACACTATAGTGTTTTTAGTGGAATATCCTATGTGATGTGTTGGACACATATCCCATATCCATGTCGAAGTGTCTAAGGTCCAACGCGGGTACTTCACGGATATTGAAGAGTCCAAGTAACATAGAATTAAATTCCCTCCGGTGTGTGCCTCTAATGCATGTAGTAAAAAGAAATGCAGCTGTGAAGTATGTTTAAAAGTCGAGTGACATCACATGACTCTGCTGCTTTCTCGAAAGTCAACGTCTACCCTCGTCGTGGTCTCTTTTGTGACCATCTTTTTGGCCTGTTCATCTCCGGCATGGGAGAATAGCTGTGAATCTCCCTTACCCTTGACTCTCGCTTCGGTCCTAATCGCCCTCCCATGAAGCTTATAGGTTAGGAGCGCAGATTCGCAGATCTTACAGAGATTCCTCACCTTTTGAAGCAAATCCTGTAACTAAGATCAACTTTGTTGAGTGTAATTTGGAAAAAGAACTTATTATTACAAGCTCTTGTTTGACGGAGAAGAGGGATACTTCATCATTATTTTACAGAAAGTAGAATGGAAGGAGGAGATATCGGAAGAGTCACGTTCTAAACAGATGCAATGATGCTATGGTGTCTTATGAGCTGTGATGAAGTTAGATGCGAGCTGGTAGTTTTACTGTTGAATGAAAGTGGGCAATATTGGAGATGGAAATTTTGTTTAGCAGCATTTTAACCTATATAACTTGTTATTATTTTTTGCCAAATAAGATAACTCTTACATGTTGCGAATTAGAGGACGGTTTTTTTGAAAAATTTATGGGTAAAACTTCATAATCTGGTAGATCTACTCAGACATTGTGACAAGGAACAAAAAGGAAGAAGTAAATGGTTGGCACCAAAACCTCAACTAGAAGAGTGGAACTTCTATCAGGGCATGGAGGAAGAAAAAAGATCTTGACAGATTTGGATATTATACGTACAGAAGTTTCGTATCAAACACGTGCATGGACCTATATATATTCCTTAATTTGTCCTTTGTATGTAATATGAATGGTTATTTCTATTCTGTTTCATAAGCGGCAATTCAATGTTTATTCTATTTTTAGTCTCTTATCCTTCTGTTTAAATATACTTTGGGCTACTAATAAAATATTTTTTGATTGTCATCGGTATCCTAATTTTTTGTGGTGTGATCTTATCAATGTCGTGTTGCATTTGTCTCCTAGGTTTGTGTTCATGTCTCCCAGTTCAGATTGTTAGTCTTGTGTTGCATCAAGTTTATGTAATCTTCGATTTGACAGGTTTGGGAGATTGTATACTCTAAGGATGGTTCAGTTAAGGAGGTCTTAAAGGCTATGCAACTCAAAGGGCACAAGGTTATCATTTGTTTCTGTCATATTTTATAGTTGAAAGACAGCAGTTTTCGTGAATCCTTCTCTCCCTCCGACTCTGAAAATATCTCAGTTGGTTACATGAAGTGTATAGAGCTCTTGAAGAGGGGAAGTTGACGTTTGAAGTGTCTTTTGTTCCTATAACGTAATATGTTTGTGATCGGTTGTCTTAGAAATTACAAAGCAACAACTTAAGTAGCTTTTGATTTCGTTTAAGTTTTCAGTTTTTTCTCTAGTTTTGTAAACTGGAGAAAAAAAACGCGTTTGGCACACAGTTTTCATTTTTTTTTTTCCAGTTTTTAAAATGGGGCTGTTTTCGAAAAAAACTCATTTTGGAGTTTTGAGTTTCCAGTTTGGTTTTTGTTTTGAGCCACACCCCCCCCCCCCCCCACCAACTCCCACCACCAACGGCTGCCCGCTGGCAGCGTCGCGAGCCACCAGCACCCGCCGGTGCCCCCGCCTACCGGTACCGTCGTCCGCCACAGCTGCCGGCCACTGTCGCCGGCCATCGCCACAGCCCACCGCCGCCACCGCGACTACCACCAAAGAAAAAATTCAAAATAAAAACTGGGTAATCAAACACCCATTTGTTTTTGTAAAAAATAAAAACTAAATTGGTTTTGGTTTTTGTTTTTCTGGAAACAGAAAACAAAAACTGTAAGTGATTTCAAATAGACCCTTAGTACTATTTTTTTTTGCTAAAGATCTGGAAGTTTACAAATGTAAAAGTTGCATGATGTATAGTATAAAGTTACAACGTGCTTTAAGAGCTTTAGAGTTTAGGCGAAACATTATATGATGCCTAACACTCTCGTCACAAGCCTTCCGAGTTTTACACTAAAAAGCAATTTACAAGGAAATAAATTACCAAGTTCACAAACACGTATTGGGTGTTCAACAAGAAGCAAAATAGAAGTGACATAAAGTGAGTCCCGAGTGGGAAGGACTGAACACAAGAAACTGCAATAGTATAGCTTTGAACATTGTTAAGTAGGTATTTGCGTCAAAAGCTAATTATGGGACAGAATCGACCCAACATATAGCATGCTTAACATATATGAAAGAAGACTACTTTTCTGTCTGGTCCCATTGGCTGAGGTTGCTAGTGGACCAGGTCCATCTAGTTCTTGTTGCTGTTTTCCTTGAACTGGCGGCCAGTTTGTTGGTGCAAGGCGTTCACCGTTGCACCAGCAGAGGCCCACAAAGGTGCATGCTGTATAGTCAATCAGTAAAGAAGAATGTTTATTTACAACTCAAATTTTGCTGCAACTAAGTCATTGTTGTCCACAGTGTTTTTCTACTCTGATATTGAATATAGAGTTCTTGTTTAAATGTTCCTGAAATGACCGTATGTTACGACTGCTGTGCATAAGATTTTTTGTGTTCATCTTCGTACTTTTAGGGCAAAAAGAATAATGCACCAAGACTTATACCTTCTCTCTCTCCTCCTTTCTCTCTCTTTACACACACACACACACATATACACACATACATACGTGCATACATATATCCACATATACATACATATCTTTCTATCTATCTCTCTGATCCTTCTCGTTTTGCTTTGTTATGAGGTGCGTAGAGCGCGGTAACATGGTTGTGCTTCGCTCCTAATTCGGAACAAGTCATTACAGCATCGAAGGATGGTTCCATAAGATTATGGAATATCAATGGTATGTACAAGTTCTGATTCCCTAATTATCTGTTTAGCTGATGCAATCTGCATATTGAGAGATAGAGAGAGAGACGGGGTGGTGTGCGGGGTTATTGTTGGAGTGGGCTACTTGCGTCATTACAAGCCTATTTAGTCGTTATATGCAAGAGTTCAAGTTTGTTCAGCACCTTAAAACTGGGGGCATGTATCTATCAGGCGTCTCAAATTATTTTTCCTTTGATCTTTATATATCTACAGTCGTGAGCATCCAAATTGCTTCAGTTCGTGGTCATAAGCTAACTCAAATTGAGCCATTTGTTTATTTACATTCTTCCTAAAACATCCTGAATAAATGTGGGCATTGTCTGGTGCGAGTATATATGAGCTGGTGTCGACCACTTGAAGTTGTCAATCTGAAGTTGAGACCGATCTTCTCTTCGAAAATGGCCAGAGCTTAGATCTATATACCAGTCTTCCCATATAAAACAGGACCTAATGGGTTGGTGGTCTATCATCAGAGATATCTCTGCCTAATTGCCTGGGTTTCACGATTTATTATGTGCTGAACAGATCTCTAGATATTTGAAAAGATTCAAGCCCAGTTAATGCTTCTTGATCCTTGTTCATTAGTTTTGCTCTAGGTTCTTGTAATAGAATCAATTGTATGCTGACCTCCTTGCACTGTTCTTTTGAAGTTCGATATCATCTCGACGAGGACCCAAAAACTTTGAAGGTGTTTACCATTCCACTTCATGATACGAAGGGCAGTACTTTGCACTATGATCGTCTCAGTATTTCCCCTGATGGAAGGATATTGGCAGCTACCCATGGTTCACTGTTGCAGTGGTTATGTGCCGAGACTGGGCAGGTTTTAGACACAGCTGACAAAGCACATGATGGTATTCACAACTGTTAAAGTTTTTACCCATTTTGCAATTTAATTTCTTTCACGCACCCCCCCCCCCCCCCCACCCACATACACCCAATCCCTCGCCCCCTCCGGTATTTGTCTTTGTCAAGGCCTCCTTTCCTGCTTACCTCACTGATGTTTTTGTTCAAAAGCGGACGAGTCTATGCGATATGTTTAGTACTCTACAAAAAACTGATCTGATAATATCCCTTTATTGTTCTATATACTGAAGTTATTCAGTAGGAATCTGATAATATAATATTGTAACATCCTCCTTACACACAACTTGTTTTCCCTGCTTTCTTAGCCAAGAATTTATTAGTAAAAATAATATAGCTGTTCTAGTATGGTCTGACTCATCATACCAATTTAATAAAAATGAGTTTTCAAGTGTTCTTAAAGCTTATAATTTAATGAAATTTCCTTCGATCCTCTTTCTTTCATTAAAGTTCCAATTCTTGCAGCATGAACATCTACCTTGGTGCAGATGTGGTAAATAAACTTGTGGATTCATGTAATTCCAATTTTGTAATTGGTGTATCAGCATGATCTAATGTGTCAAGAGTTAAAGACCATCATATTTTAAAACTACCAATCAAGCTTGTGGATGAATATTAGATGTGTGAGATCCTTTTTTGCAACGTATCAGTTTTTCTGTTGGTCTTGGTCTTGTAGAATTTTGGCATGATTTGTGGCATGGGGAGGTTCCTCTGAAGGACATCTTTCCTATTTATTAAGGTTTGCATTGGATCGTGATGCAGCTCTTGCTTTGCTCTGTTGCATCTCAGATACTGGGTGTCGTCTTTCTAAACCCAGATGCCAGCTCTCTATCTATTTATTTCGCGTGTAGATTTTAACTTTTTCTGCAAATTTTGTTGTTTCGTGGCTACATATTATGTGTTACACAGCCATTTGGCCAACTACCTATCGTCGAAGACCAATATGAAATGGATATGCCCCTTTAAGCACAAAGATGGGAAGTAGATAATATCTATGTTTATACTTTTGTGCATTAAATTCATATACTAAATATTGAGGGGTACTTTGGTACAATAACGTTTGCTGCATAGCATCCCGTTCTGTTGCTTCCCGCTGCAACTCGACTTGGCAAACACAGCCTGGTTATGAACTATTATTGGTCAGAGATCAATGCATTCTGGCCACAGAGAATTTTGGGCTTTTGATTTCTATTTCATGAATTGGCCAATAAAAGCTTAAACTAGAGCACGTACAAGCACAGGGTGGTAGATATGGGCGCATAGAAGTAGTGCATACTTGCTGAAAGGTACCGTGTGAACAAAATGCCAAAGTTTTACTGTGATAGCAAACTTCGCCTATATTAGTTATTGGGTACCTTTGGCATTGCTTGATTCACTAACTTAGTGGGTCTTGACCCACTTTCTTGTGTACACTTTGACTTTGAACGTGCCTAATATTCTTTTTAACGTGATAGTGGTCAATGCACATAATTTGATTCGGCGAACTAAGGGCCTAACACTTTTTTGCTGCTCTTATCATTGTAATAGGAATTATATTGTTACTTGTGAAAATTAAAAGAATAAGGAATTTTCCTGTTACAGGCTGAAATCTTTAAGTTGCATATGAGAGCAAGTGTGCCAGCTTTGTCTTGGGGATTAGGGCATTTCAGGCATGCTTCATGCTTTCCGAACGACATTTAGAGCAGAAATTATTCTTATTTGTAAATGTGCAAAGTGATAGCAAATCTTTGCTTCTTGTGCTTGAGGACACTAAGATATTTGTAGTTTGGATTTCCTAGATTTGACGATCCTTGGTACTTCCAAGAACTTGTTTTGCTACTGGCTGTGAACTCTTTATCTTTTATACGTCACCCGGATAAAGTGCATGTTCTAATGCCATATGCAGTGAGGCTTCATTGCCCTGCTGTTTTGGCCAAGTGACTTTCTGATGATGTTTGGTTCTCCTTCCGAGTCCTTAATTTTGTTGCATGTTGTGCCCTTTTTTTTTTTTTGGCCATAAAGTAATGTATTCACAAACTAAAGCTCAATCTTCTGTGCAGGTGACATCACCGATGTTGCCTGGGCGCCTAGGACAATTCCTACGGGTAACTGCTCTCACCTTCTATAGTTTGTTGCCTATCCTTCTGTTTTCTCTCTCTTTTTCTTTTTCATCTTTGATTTTTCTTTGAGTCGTCGTGGCTGTTAGGATATCTACAATGTTATATAGATTTCTATTCTGCTGCCGTACTTCACATGACTTTTAGTAGTTGTCTCTGCTATCGATAAGTTTACGTGGTTGGTTTCTTTCTGGCATGGAGGACCAAATGATGTAATTTCACCTTGTATGAACACCAGGCAATGTGTGGATGAACATCCACCTATTTTCTCCAATAACATATTCATGTTCTGTGCACTCCAATGTTTGATATCCATTTCATGGCAGTTCGGTTGAGTAAACTTGCAGGATTGTGGTTAACCTTAGAGCTCATTTTTTTGTGTCTTTAGCGCCTAAGTAAGTTTGGTGGCTACGTAAGCATTGCTCCTCTTTCGCTTGCAAGTTATAGCAGAACAACCATAATCGAAGTTGTGACCTACGGTCACTAGGCGTAGACTCGTACATATGGTAGTCTCCCTCTAGATGGGTTGTTTGCTGCATGCTGTTTGGTTCATGGCTCCATGTGGCGGCATCAAGTGGGCCACACTAATATAAAATTTAGTTAACAGTGGTTGTATTTCGATTGAAGTATGGTATTCGGACTCAATAGTCGCATTCCATTCGTATGTTTTTCAACAGGGGATAAACAAGTTATGGTTTTAGCCACAGCTGGTGTTGACAAGAAAGTGAAGTTGTGGGCAGCTCCACCTACCCTTGCTTCGTGAATGGAGACGCAAGTACATCAGTATTTGCGAGGACACGTTTTGATGGGGTGTGCAGTTTCGTCTTTTAACGTGCTCTCAGATTGTATACCAGTGAACTTCTTCACAGGTTCAAGCTAGAATGTGGCAGCAAAACTTCCAGCCTTGAAAAAATTCTGCTTTGACGGTATGACGAATCGTCCTCAAAATCTGTGGTCGCTGGGAAAATTTTGTTCCGGATGGGTTGCTTTACCCCTTGAGTGGTGTCTGTTTTTACGACCGATGATGCTAATCTAATTGTCATAGTCCGAACAATTTCCAGTCAGTCTAGTTTTTAGATATACATGTTACTTTTGTGATGTTTTATATGATTTCTGGTTTTGCATATCCTAAAATAAGAATTTGGGTTGGATCCAAGATTTAATAACGTTCTGTTCTCATCTTCTATCTTGGCAATTTAGGCAGCAGAAGCTGGGTTACTTGTAAGTCAGTTTGATTAAAAGCCCACTGTGGGGCTCGAACCCACGACCACAAGGTTAAGAGCCTTGCGCGCTACCAACTGAGCTAGACGGGTTTGCTGTTGAATCGAAAGGAAGTTTTGCACTACTTAAAGACATGTAATGGCATTATTCATTCCCCAAAAACATATGTATGTACAATAAGAATTTTACTTACAGTAAAAAACAAAAAAGAATATATGTAGGCATTATTGCTCCACATATTTGCCGGGGCGCATTGCATTCATCGACTCATTCTGGATAGTATTGTAAAGTATAATTAGCCTCACCTAGCATATATAGACTTCTGTGCAAAGTCTATTATTTGTAAGCGATGTTCAACCTCAATCATGTTACATAGAAAAATAATGCTAAATACATTTTAGCAACAAAAGATCGTCATTCTAAATTTTTGCAACAACAAAACACTTTCTAGTAACGAATCTTTGATCGGTAAAGCTATTACAATAGAGACTCTATTTAGCAAAGGACACTTGTCCTTCCTTCGTTTAGAATGTTGTATGCGGCTTTATCTGTGTAGATGAGAAGCAATATACAAGGTTTGGAGGGAATACCAACTTCTTCTGGCTTTTGTGCAACTTTGCAAAAACACTGGCGTTTAAATTCAAATAATTGAACAGGTTGCCTTCATAATATAACAGCCATTAATGGCTGTTATATTATGAAGGCAACTAATGACCCGAAGATGCTTTTAAAGAAACCCGATCCTCACCAGCAAACTATAACCTACCACCGTAAACCTATCATATTCACCCAAACTAATACCACTCACCTACACCGTAAACCATGCGCGCCAAGTGCCTCTCGAGCCCCACGTTCACGAGCCACCTTACACCGCACCACGCTACCGGCCCCCGAGCATAGTACCAGCATTAATTTTTTACTGATTATAGTCTGTTAATTTTTTGCTGATTATAGTCTGAACACAACGACCTCCCTTCTCGTTTTTGTGTATGATTGCATTAATTTTTTGCTGATTATAGTCTGTTAATAAAAGGTTGGGAATTATCATGGGTTATAGCTAAAATTGGACGTCTTTCTTCCCAAACGAAGTGTAAGACCTTAGCGTGGCATAGAGGACGGCGCTAATAGAGCTTGTAGTTTCTATTTTCTTCTGTATGATACCAAAAACAAAAGTATACGTTACATTTGCTGTGTAGTATCACAGATTTATTGTGTGGGCGCTTACCGTAAGAGCTAGCTAGTACACATTTACATATATGCGTTGAAACACAGCTGATTTGACGTACAACTCAATCCACTGAGCTTCGCGACAACCCTAACATGGTCCAGACGTTGGCGCGATCTACTGAACAAATGACATGTGGACTTCATTTAGGTATCACCAGCAGTAGAATGTTTCTCGGTCCTTGACAACAGACTAATGAGAATACGCACACGTATTTGATGATTTCATGTTCAGATGCTTAGGCCGATATCTCTTCTTTCAAACAACTGCTTTGACTCATCTTCATGATTGTCAAGTTAAACTGGGTTGGACACAAATATTAAGATGTTGTGCCTTGCTTGCGCCCTATCTTGCCCGAAATGATTTTATGGTGAATTTTTTGAGTCACAATTTTATAACATGAAGAACTTAATTGTGGGAACAATGCTTGTTTAAAATCGGACTTGGGCTGCAGATCAAAAGCCTGGCAAAAGAAACAGTATGAGAAGTAGTTGCATTTTCACATCGGCAATGTTGCAGCCACAAGCCATCATTACCATCATTCTAACTCATTATAACTCCAACGTTTGCATGCAACGAGGTTTCAAAACAAGCTATAGACCATGATGAGAGGATTTACGGTCCGAGAGGTGGGTGTATACAGTATATACAATAATGTCCCCAAACATAATAAAACAAGTCAATACACACTGATTGAACACCAAACTATAGAATCGAAGGAATTTTTCAACAGAAGACGCGCATATCACCCAGTTGCTTCGGAGTGACTTAATTTCTCATATGCCGAATCCTACTCACATTTGAAATCTTGGCTCGAAATGTTTTCACCTTCGCTTCTCAACTTTTCCCTCGTCTAGTAAGAATTAAAAAGCAACAGTTAGAAAATGATAGCGTACGGATTGTTACCAAGTCTGTCTTAATGAAATTTCTCGTAAAAGTAAACAATTTACTATCATCAAGTGACACTGAAAAAAGAAAAAATCATGCTGCACAAAAGCTTCATACTTTCGAGATAATGCCTCTCCGTCAAAAGGATGGATGAAATATCCTAACCGTTCATTGAACAATAAAAAACAATCATTCAACAACTGCTAATGGAGGGTGCTACGATTTACCTTTTCGAATACTTCCTTTTGATATCGATATCCCTATTGATATACACCAAAAATACGTCATTAGTGAGACACTTGATTAATTTGGTCCAAGAATGCAAGTAGAATCCAAATTTCTGCTAAAAAGCATATGTAAAAGGAAACGCAACTTCATATAATGGGGATCTAACCTTGTCAGTTCCATAGATGTAGTCGCAATAAGTGAATACTGATGCAAAGTTGCTCTGGCTTTTCCCACCAACATAATGGTGATAGTCATGGTAAATTGCACCTCCATAGAAGGGAATATATTTTGTGGGACTCCAGGGGAAGTCATATCTGCATTCCAACAAGTACAACATTATACCAGAGGTGCTCAAGTATAGCCTTTAGTTGTGCTGCTAAAACAGGACGTTGACGCTTACGAGGCCATATTAGTCCTTTAGAAGTTGAGGAATCGACCCAAAAAAAAATAAATTTGGGGTAGCTATAGACTTAGCAGATCAACAATGAAAACATGTATTTTACAGAATGAAATGTGCTCTGCAGCAAATTTCTTGTGTACTTTTTATTCCGTGGAACAATCTCTATGATTCACTCCCTCCTGCATGGTGTAGAATTAGCGTATGACCACTAATACAGTAAAAACTAGCATGAAGTACAATACCCCAAAAGATCTATCTTCTCGTTGACAAGGTTAATTTTCGCAGATACGCATGTCAATAATTATGGCAAGCAGTTGTATAGCTCATTGAAAATACCACAAACCAAACTAATTATTCATCCTTGATATGCAGTTGAAGAAGAATTCGAAAATGTGCAAACAACATCAGGAAGTTTGGTGAGTATTACCCGCTATGAGTCTCAATGGCCTCGATCTGCCTCAAGATCATCCATAACCAGAAAGTGATCATGTGCCCGGGTACAATCATTGGACCAAGAAATGAAGCAAAGCCAAGGATGATAATCTCAGCCCAATGAGCATAAGGTGCTGCAAATCCGATTGGAGCAGTGTATTCGTGGTGGACAGAATGGATTTTCTCGTACCCCCACTTGAAGTGTAGCAACCTATGGAGCCAATAATTTGCATAGTCTTCAACAAGAAAGTATACCAACAATTGCCAGAACAGCTCTGACCCCGAAGGCAGTGGCAACCCTGTTCGGATCCCAATACGCTGCAAACATTGAGATAACACTTGCTCAGCATTTCAACGAATCAGTGTCAAAACACTATCACTTGCGCATCCAAGAAAAGTGTGCAAGAAAGCATATCATAAAATGATAATGATGGCTACAGCGATAAGCGCCTTTAGTTGGTCCAAAATATTTACCAAACTTCTGCGCATGGATAAAAAAATTATGATGGCCTAATCCATATGATACATGATGTACAAAAAGTTCTCACACCCAAATTTGCTTGATGTTTTGTCACATGTATTCAAACTGAAGATGGATCAGTGATTTCACCAGATTCAACGAAATCTCTTTCCTATGTAACATTCACCACCGTTGAGGTGCATTAGCGAGAAAGTGACATATATATAATGGTATCGGAATAGCACTTAAATACGCGCATTTATATATACAGAAAAAGGAGGACAGAGATTGTGACAAGCTTTAAACAGAAATAGAAATATAAAACCACAATGTCAGGGTCAGTCAAACGATGCATAGGCATGCATACATTATGACTATTGTGATCAAGAATATATGTAGGCATTATGTCAACTGCATTGATTTATATATTGGCAGTGTGACAATTTTTGCTAAAGTTCGAAGGATTGACAACACTGTAGATTTTAGCAATAGACCCTAAACAGATGAAAAATATGTATATCTGTACCTCGATGACGGGGTAAGAAAAGAGTTGAAGAGGACCAACGGCGAGAACAAACGTCTGTATGACCTTCCTGTAACACGTTAACATGTTCGACAATGAATTCTTCATCTTGGGCTGAATCTTGAACTTGTCAATTTTCTTGGACCTCATTAGCTCAGCCACCACATAAGGCAGCGGAAGCAGGGTGTAGAAAATGAACAGGAAGATGGTATTGTGACAGTAGAGGAAGTAATCGGATTTCCGAGCAGAGTACTGGAACCATAATGTCTCTGCGAAGGTCAGGTTTCTTCCAAGAGAAAACTCTGCTTCTTGTAGTGTTTCGTACGGCAACATTGTGATTTTGTACGTCAAACAATATGTGGGTGTGGGTTAATCTTGTCCCTCTCTCTCTATATATACATGATTTGTATAATATAGAGAGAGATTGGAAGAAGAAGAAGAAGAAGAAGAAGAAGGGATCTAGATAATCAGGAGAAATACGAATTGCTTTTCTTGTAGGAAGTGGAGATTAGCGAGAGAAGGGCATGGCATCTGTGTTCATGGAGGAGGAATGGGGGAGCGCATAACAAGGAGCACCGGGAATTATATGTGGGATTTGGCTCCTCACACAAAATTTATGCTTAATTCACCTTTTATTTGTAGGTAGGTACGTTGCACCTAAAATTTCATGCGACAGATCAAACTCGTGAAGATCTTGAGATTTATCCTTTAGCTCGCGGGTTGGAGAGAGGTGGATTCGCGTGCAAGTTAATTAGTGAAAATTACCTTATCGGTTGACAAATGTTGTAACAGGAATTTAAAACTAGTAACGCTACTAACGTCTACAACACAAAATCACTTCATGTCTTTTTTTATGAAGTTATGTATATGGAAAGGAACTATCAACATCTTGAAAATGTTTTCTCAAGGTCATGCTAGAAATAGTGTTTTTTTTTTGTCACTTGAAAATGTTTAACGAAAAATGTGAATGGAGAATGCTAATTTTGTAGTAACAAGTTCTAGCATATTATTGTTGCTAAATCAACAAAAGCTCCACAGAATCACAATGCAACCTCGCGCTGAATTCTATCATGCCATTTCTCAAAAGATTATTCCATCGTGCCATTTCTGATATTTTTTATTCCTGAGTTTCCCTCATATGAAACTAAAATATTTCCAAAAGTTTCTGATTTTTCTCCCTTTTTTATTTATGTGATTTATGGATTCTTTTGTATGATATTCTTTTGAAGAACAAACTTTGGCTCCTACCCGGGTTGTAGGAATTTTCCTCCAACTACGTGTATAATGACAATTAATAATCGCTAAATATTTCTAGTGGCTCTTATTCTAACACTTTCAGCGACAGTTATTAGAAACAATTTTTAGCGTTACTAAATAAAAGTCACTAGAAATATTTAAAGACGATTGATTGTCGCTATATAAGGGATAGGAGGAAGATTCCTCCAACCGGGATAGCAGCCAAATTTTTTCCTCTTTTGAAAACTCCAAATAAATAGTACACATGTCCAAAAGTTCTCAAACTTTTTTCAGTGAACAAACTTTGGCTCCTACCTGGGTTGTAGGAATCTCCCTCTAACTCCGTGTATAGTGACAATTAATAGTCGTTAAATGTTTCTAGTGACTTTTCTTCAAACACTTTTAGCGACAATTATTAGCAGCACTTTTTTAGCGTCACTAAATAAAAATCACTATAAACATTTAGAGACGATTGATTATCGCTATATAGGGAGTAGGAGGAAGATTCCTCCGACCGGGGTAGCAACCAAAATTTTTTCTTTTTCGGTCCCCTCTTTGATTGGGGAGTGTTATCTTGTCACAATAGTTTGCCCTTACAAGCAAGGGCCTCAAGCAGTCGCTTGGAACTGCGAGGGATTGCAATGGAACAACAGAACAAGTACAAGTCCTTTAAATGGAGATAGACTACCCTTTACTAGCTACTCTTCATGTATATCTTTACCACCTTCTTTTTCTTCTTCGCAGGTCTATCTTTACATCTGATTGTGCTGTAAACTAAAGCTTCTCCCCCTTAACAATTTTGACGGATACATGATTTTCTTGACAATCGTTCTCACTTAATTACCATTAATCACAAGCTGCAGCCAACCTAAGTACAAGAATGTTGCATAAAGAATGGGCGAGCTAGGTGAGTAGCACATTTTTCTTTTTATTCACCAATCATGATGATATCTAGGCTTTAACAATTAACGAGATAGAATACATAGCAGGTAGAACTTCCTTTTTTCTTCTTGCATTCGTGTATATATAGAGAAGGTTTTGACTTTCCTTTTTTTTTTTCACTTTCCTCTATTTCTTCTTACGCTGGCTTGCTTCATGCCGTGTTGTGTAATTACAATTTGACACTTTTCGTTAGATAAAGTACTACATCTTAACCACCTAGCCCCTTCCGTAAAATGCTACTAGAACCATCTATATTGTAATTGTTTAAATTTATTTGGACTTCAGAAATTCTACAACCCCTGAGCCAAGTATTTGATTTCAAATTTTCCATTATTATGTTTTCATACCATTTCTCGTTGGGAATTGCAACATTAAAATGTTGTGAACTACTTGTTCAACTCGTTGTATAAGATCATAAAGATGTGCAACCCTTTTCAAAAGGGAGTCTTAAGAATTTTGTAATTGCTTGTAACTTTTGTAGTCACCCAGTAACTTTTAGATAGCCCTCTTGATGACGCCTATTACGTTACCGGTATGTGTTTCATATTTCAGGATTTCGTGTTAGATTTGGATCCTCGGTACATCACGGAACACTTACTAAAATATAAAGGCCAAAGGCAGTGGTTATATTCCTTATCCGTGCGAAAAGGGGCTATTCCTCGCTAAGAAAAGGAAAGGAAGCGATCCCACCGCTTTATCCGCTGGCTTTCCAAAGAAAGGTGGAGGGGACACGGACATTAGTTAGAACAGACAAAATCAATGGTCATTTGACATATTTATTTTGTCCTACTTGCATCTTTATCGATTAATTGTCGCTTACTCGTTAAAGATCTTTATCGATTAGTTGTCGCTTATTTGTTAAATTCTGCCTCAGTTCGTTTTCGATCGCTATTTGGTTCTCCCTTACCGGACTATTCTAGCTAATCCTTTTTTTGTTTGTTTTGTTGCTTACCAAAGGTAATAGATGTGATTAGAGGCTTTGGCATGCTTGGAGAGTTTTGAGCACTTACTTTATTAGTGTAGCTGTACCATTTATTTTAGCCTTAAAAACCTTGTCCGAACGCCAGTAATTTGATTGGATTTGAACTTTGTAATTGGACTTAGCCATGAGTTTATTATTTTGTTTTGGTTGGATTTTGGAGTGGATGGCTTCACTTCAAGTCTTTGTCTTTTGAAGATTATTTTTTAGCTAATGGATTAGATATTCTATTGTACACCTTGGTGTAACTGAAAATATAGTGACATATATTTCACTTTAGAATTTTAAATTTTGATAACGGCTTTGAAAGTCGGGGCCCTTACAAGTTAATTTGGAAGGAGTTGATACCTTTTCTAATATCAGAGGATTGGATTACTAAAAGAGACGTAGACTACTTGAGAGTGGATGAAGGAAGTATGGATAATTGTCACCGGAGTCACAAGTTGGATACTGGGTTGATCGTGAAGAAAATATGGAGAAGACTCCTCTAAAGAGCGTGTAGTAGCATTATTGGGAAGAAGAGGGGGGGAATTTCAAAAGGAAGCCATGCGAAGAGAATCGGGAAGAAACGTCCCAAAATTGGTGAGGCTGATACCATTTGACATGCACTGTGGAATAGAATTTGGTACATTGAGTCTGACTACACAAGCCTTTTCATAGACAAGTTCTATGAAATTTAAAACAAATAAAACAATGAAAAGTGCACGAAGTTTAGATACGAGCTCTTTCCGTTTGGTGGGGTGGACAAAGTCTTAGCCAGTGCCATTAATTCATGAACCACGACTTGTGTCTGGCATTTATGAGAGAATGCTCACACAGTATATTGACGGCATCGTCACTCTCTCCCTCCAGAAATTTTTAGTAATCGTAAGACCTCTTGCAAATTCTGTTTCAATGAAAGAGCTCATGACATGTTTCTCATTAAAATGTCTATTTTCACCCCCTCAAATACTTCCGCACCTAAATTTACTAATGAAAAAGGCGCATGTGTACGACAAGGGCTTGCAAGAGGGGCCACCAGACTAGTATCCTCTTAATTTCGGGGACAAGGTGGCCGGAATTACGTTAACGGGGGGCTGGCATGTTCTCCAAAAATTCCCGTAAAAAGAACGAAAATACTTAGCCACCACGCCAAAGATGGCACGTGGCAAAGTGAAAGGTAGAAAAGGAGAAGAGATCTTGGCTATCCACTAGGGGTAGAGTTGTCAAACGGGCCGGGCGGCCCGTGGGCTGGCCCGACCCGGCCCCGTCCATGAACAGTAGCGGCCCAGCACAAGCGGGCTTGGGGCCTGGGCCTGGACCAGGCCTTCAGATTCTGCGAAAAAGCCCGGCCCGGCCCGGAAACGGCCCGGGTTTGGCCCGGCCCGAAGTCGGCCCGGTTCTGGCCCGGTTTTGGCCCCACCACTTGTTTGAATTTTTTGCTTTTCCCCCCTTTCTTCCACCCCTTTTCCAAAATTTCACTTTTACCCCCCCAACAGCAATATAACGGCTAGTTTGGGGGGTATTTTAGTCTAACCTATATTTTCAACTCCTTTACACTCTTACCCTCCCCAACAACTATAAACGGATAGTTTGTAGGGGTATTTTGGTCTTTTGTGAAGTTTCTAAAATCTATAAATTCACACCATTTCTCTCTAATTTTTCACACCAATCTTCTTACTCTCTCTTACCTAAACATTCTATATTTCTACAAGCTTTGCTACTATTTTCCTCTCCAATTACTACTCTTGCTAATTACTACTAGTATTTACTAATTAGTACTCTTGTTTATTTATTACTAGTTTTGCTAAATTCTTTTTAATTACTAACTCTCTAATATTTGTTACTCGTTCATTCTTTTAATTGTTATTTCTTATTACTACTCTTATACTTGTGTATTTAGTTACTCTTACAAAGTTTAGCGTGAAATATGGCTGGATTATTGAAGAAAATGAGGCGTGCATCGTCATCACGAAAAACATCATCATCATCGCAAGCACCACCACCAGCACAAGCGCCAGCACCACGGCCATCACAAACACCAATCCAAGCACCAACACAACCATTCGTTCCTGGACGAATGAGTACAGGCTGTATGATAGATACCCAAGCCAATTGGGAGTTCAATCAAAACATTCCAGATTTTGAATACACGCCTGATGAAGACCCCCCGCATTATAGTCAAGGACGCAGCTCGGTTGGCGAAGCTACTACTCCGTGGCATAATCTCAACCCTATGCCTGGTCATGATGAAGAAGGGCCGAGCAATGCCTCCGGTAATGAGCCAGAAGTCCAAAAGGGGAAAAAAAGAAAGCCGAGTGTTGGAATCATTTTGATGAAGTTACGGTGGACGGCATCCGAAAAGCTCGATGTAAGTACTGTGCTAAATTATTTTCGTCTGGTAGTGGTAATGGACATCTTAACAGGCATTACCCTCAGTGTGCACCTCGACAAGGCCACGTCGAACCTACCCAAACGCAGTTATCTTTTGACGGTAAGTTATTTGTTTATAATCAGCGAGAGCAAAGAGACGGTCTCGCTGAATTTGTTATTCATGATGAACAAGCCTTTTCTTTTGCCGATAATCCTAAGCACTCTAGATATATGAACACATACGTTCAACCTTTGTACAAAAAGGTTCATAGAAACACAACTAGATCCGATGCACTCCGACAGTACAATGCTGCTAAAGCACGCCTTATCGATTATTTCGATAAATTTGACGGTAAAGTTAGTCTTACTTCTGATATTTGGCAATCTCCTTTACTTTTGTTAGTTATTCTTGTGTGACCGCTCATTGGATTGATGCAGATTGGGTTATGCACAAGAGAATCATCGCTTTCGAGCACTTCCCTTATCCGCATGATGGAATGAACATTGCTATTCTTATATTAAAAGCATGCACCACATTTAAAATTAAGGATAAGATTATGAGTGTTAGTTTTGATAATGCTTCTAATAATAAAGTTGCTGTTGCAGCTTTAAAGGAGACGCTTCAACCTGTACTTAATGGTGAATTATTTCATGTTCGCTGTGTTTGTCACATTATTAATTTAATTGTTCAAGATGGTTTAGCTGCTGCAGGAGATATTCTTCTCAAAATGAGGGGTATGACAGCGTATGTTAATAGCTCGAGTCCGAGAACACAACAATTTAAAACGTTGTGTGTTCAATATAATATGCCTCGCAGGAGAGCAGTTACAGATGTGGTCCACAGGTGGAACTCTACATACCACATGCTTTTACACATTCTGGCATACCGAGAAGTCTATACGCATTTTCTACTAACCCAGTTCCCAGCCGGCTTGCCAACTCAAGAGGAATGGCAGATGGCCACATACCTAGCTGAATTTTTGGAGGTATTCTACACGTCTACCAATTTATTGTCTGGTACGTACTATCCCACCTCTCCTCTCGCTGTAATAGAAATTCTGAAGATGGCTACAATGTTAACAAAATGGAGATATATAGGACCCTTTAAGGAAATAGTAAAAGTGATGGATCAAAAATTTAATAAATATTGGAGTAAACTGCCTGTTATTTTTACTGTGGCTACTTGTTTAGATCCTAGGTTAAAGTTGCATGGCGTGAACGCCTCGATACAAGAGATATCGAAATTAATGTGCTACACAGCAGAGGAGACAACCGCATTCACAGCAAAAGTGAGCAAGAGGTTTGAGGACTTGTTCAACGTCTATCGTAATTCTGCTGACGTGCGCGGGCGAGCTACATCATCATCCACTGTTGAGAGGTATTATGCGCCATACCTTAAGGGCTTTGAACATCTAGTAGCAAGACAACTACCAGGTGAAGGTACTTCTAATTCGGCAGGTTCGTATACTTTTTCCTCTTTTAATGAGATTGGTGTATATGCAAATACTGATCATTATTCTGATTTATCAATGCAAGAACAGGTTAATTTTAATTTGTTAAATTTTTGGAAACAAAATCAAAACATGTATAAAACTTTATCCCAAATTGCACGGGATGTACTGCCAGTGCAAGCCTCCACGGTTGCTTCAGAGTCGGCATTTTCAGCCAGCGGGAGGGTTTTGGATGACAGGAGGAGTCGTCTTAACCCCGAGTCGCTCGAGCTATGTGTATGTTGGAAGGATTATCTTGATGCGAAATACCGCGAGCAAGATAAACCGATTGATGATAGGAAGAGCAGTGACTCGGATATTGAAGTACTTCTGGATGATTAGGTAATTTGTTTTTATTTTCCTCTTTTGATCCTTTTGGTTGACGTTGCAGATTTCTTGATCTTTGATTGCTGATATTTTGGATAGACATGCATTATTATTTTGATTGTTAGAATTTTAAGAATAAATTTTTTCACAAAATATACTTTTTTTCCATATATATAAAATAAATTTTTACAAGCAAGATATATATTTTTTCGTATATATAAAAAAATAGGTAACTTCGCCTGTTTGTTTACAAGCAGCCGGTCCCAAGCCCGGATAAAAGGAGGAGGGCCTATGAATACATTTATTATTTTTCTATATAAATTGTTATGTGTTAAGATTTTATTAATAAAGCTCACCAAGAAGAGTATGAAAATGTTTAACATATAATAAAAAATATAATGGCTAACAAATAAATATGTATATACATACATACATATATATATGTATATTACTTATAATGAAATAAAAGGATAAAGATTAGGTTCGTTAAATTGTGAATATTGCCTAGAGATGAAATTTAAAATTGAATAACAAGAAGAAAAAAAAAAAGGGCCCGGGCCCGGCCCAAGATATTGGGCCTAGGGCCAGGGCCTGGACTGGGCCTAGGTTTGCCTTCGGCAGGCCCGGCCCGGCCCGACCCGGTTGGCAGCCCCACAGGCCCGGCCCGGCCCGGCCCCACAGCAGGCCCGATGGGCTTGGGCTGGGCCGGCCCAAGCCCGGCCCTTTGACAACTCTAACTAGGGGTGACAAGCAAACCGATAAAACCGATCCAAATCGTTCAAACCAATGAAACGGTCGGTTTGGTTCACGGTTCAGGATTTCCAAACCGGCTATGAACCGAACCAAACCGATGACTATATAACTATTAAAAAAATAATATACCTTCCCATGGTTAACTGAATAACCAGGGTAAAATTAACATGTTTGCCCTAAATAAAACCCTTATCTTCATTTGCCGTCACTCTTCTTCTGCTCTTCTTCTTCAGAATACACCCACGGAGAAAAACAAACAACACACCCACATAATAGTATAATACAAATCGGCCATGAAGGAAGAATTTCAGCTTCATTCGAGCATCATTGATGAATGATCTGGTGCGCAATTTTATAGTTCCAGCTTGCAAGATCCAAGGTCGTCGACCATTGCCGCGATACGTGAAGATCGGGTTTGTTGTTGACCGGGAAGTGCCGAAGAAGGAGAGAGCAGGCAGCAGTGGTGAAGCCAGATGCTCGAAGCCATTTTAGATCTGGCAAGACAGCTCACGAGTAGTAGAAAGTTGCCACAACCTGAAGAACGAGATGACAACATCCAATTTCCGTACCTGAAGAACGAGACGACACAGGTGAGTAATTTCATCACTTGAACGGCATGAATAATTTGTGATTTCATTATGATATGTAATTTCATCAATTGAACGGCACGACCACCGTCCGCAGTCCATTTCCTCCTATAGCAATCTGTCCACGCTACAATAAGATGTGATTTCATTATGATTTATTTAGGGTCTTGAGCAATTTCATCAGTTTCCAATTTCATACCTGATTTTGGCCAGTCTAAACTAGTTAGTAAAGGAAGATTCAACAATGAAGATGGTCCAAGAACCTGCTTGTGAGATGACAAAAGTATTACGTGTTTTCATTGTTTTTGATATATAGATTATAGTAATTTTTTTTATAAATTTAGGTAACCCCGCCTGAAGTTTTTCACATTGAGTAAGCCAGTAATGCACTTAGTGTGCTGGCACTTATTATAGAATTCATATAAATTTAGGTACCTTGCATGAAATTCTTCACATTGCACTTTATTCAGTTTATTGTGCTTGCAGTTGACTTGGTTTTTAATTTCTGTTAGGTAAAGATTCATCTCTGTCAATTTTTCTAGTGAAATATAACCACTCTTTAATGATTCAACTCTTTTTGTTTCACTTAAAACAACAACATCAACCATTAAATCAATTGCCTAGTTTAGCAACACTGCATCCGTCGGTCGTAGTTGTTTCACAAGCTCAAAAAACCCTTCCTCTGTAATCTGATGCATTGCATTGTAAACCTCTTTAGGGGAAAGCCCATCTATTTATCCCCCTACCTGGATAACATGTTCTTCCTTTTCACTTACTTCTTTTTTGTTATTTAAATTCAGATGGCTAATGAAGCAAATCAAGCAATGCCATCAAGTATTGCTGAAATTGCAGTTGGTGCTACCTCTTCTTCACTCCATCCTAAGCTCGATTAAAAGAGGTCAGCCCCGGCATCAAGTAATAAAGAGTCACCTGTTTAGGAGCATTTTGATCTCGTAAACAAAAAAGGTGATCCTAATTTCAATCCGAATGAACCTGCCCATGCAATATGTAAGTACTGCATTAAAAAATATTCATATACTGGCGTAAATGGGACTAGCACATTGTGGACTCATTTGAATGTTAGGTGCAAAAAATATCCTTACAATCGCGTCAATAAACGACAAAGTACTATATCTTTTGAGCCTAAAAAAGAAGACAGTGCTATGGGTGACTTGAAGGCAATTCGTTTTAGTGTCGAAGAATGTACGCTAATACTTACTGAGATGGTTATTGTTGATGAGTTGCCCTTTAATCATGTGGAAAAGCAGGGGTTTAGGAAGTTTTGTCACTATATGCAACCTAGGTTCATTGTCCCGTCTCGTTTTACGGTTGCTAGGGATGTTACATGTTTGTTTGTAAAAGAAAAGGCTAAGTTGATGAAAATTCTTTGTAATGAAAGACTTTGCCTTACCACTGACGTGTGGACGTCCATTCAGAATTTGGACTATATGTGTCTTACGGGGCATTGGATTGATAGTGTTTGGAAGTTACAAAAAAGAATCCTAAATTTCTATCTAATTCCCAATCATAAGGGCAAGATAATTGGAAAGGGTCGAGACATGCTTGTTGGGTTGGAAGATTGATAGTATTCTTACGGTCACGGTTGATAATGCTAGCAATAATGACACTGCTATTAAGTTCTTGAAAAATAAGACTAAGGATTGGAAAAGCATTCTTCTAGACAATGACAACCTTCACATGAGATGTGGTGCTCATATTCTTAACCTTATTGTGGGGGAAGGCATGAAAGATCTTCATGATTCGATTGCTTGTATCCGAAATGTAGTAAGATATGTGAGGTCTTCTCCAGCTAGGCTTGAAACTTTCAAAAAATGTGCTGAAAAGGAAAAGATTGATAGTAAGAGTCTTGTATGCTTAGATGTCCCCACCCGACGGAATTCTACGTATTTAATGTTAGAAAAAGCTGAAAAGTTTCAAAAAGCTTTTGAACGGCTAGATGAGGATGACTTAGACTTCGGAAGGTACTTTCTTGGTATTGATGACGATGATGAGAATGTTGGTGAGAGGAGGCGGCTAAGGCTTGGGCCTCCTTCTATGGATGATTGGAAAAATGCTAGAATGTTTATCCAATTTTTGAAACTTTTCTATGATGCAACCTTGCATTTTTCAGCTTTTTTACACATTACGGCAAATATGCTTTTTTCATGAGGTGATGGGATTGTAGGTCCCTAAGTATACCTAGGGGGGGTGAATAGGTGTTTTAGAACTTTGAGTATAAATTAAAAACGAGATTACAGAGTAATTACAGATATAACAACAATAAATTCAACACAGGGATTTATACTAGTTCGGCCCCACCAGCCTACGTCCAGTCCCTGAGCACTCCAGACAAGGGAGACCTACTCGAGCCTTTCACTAACTAGCTAACTTCGGGTGCTAGCTCAAACCGCAGTACAATTTTCGAAACCCTTCCAAGGTTTCCAACAATTTACAAATGAAAAGAGATTTACAATTTGAATACAACAAACAAGCTCCTTCTTGAGCAGATGTTGCAATGAATAAACTAAGACTAAGCCTTCTTAGGTGGAAAGATCTATATTCTTTCAAGAACTAAACCAAGAAGCTTACAATAGACTATCTCAAAGATGAACTCACTCAACAGACAATAGAAGAGAACAAGATGAGAGAGTGTTTTGAGATGAGTTAGATAGAGTATTGAAAAAGATTTGTGAGAAGTGTGTTAAATGCTCTCAAGGATCCCTTTTTATACTGGAGAAGAAAATGAACCGTTGTGAAGGGAAAGCCTGAAAATTGATTCGACTAAAACATAAGATTGAGTCGACTGAAAACTTAGTGAGAACAGACACTGAAGAATTGAGTCGACTGAAAACTCCATTTCATTCGACTGAAAACTTTTGGCTTTGACTAAAAACTTTGGCTTTGACTGAAAACTTTTGGCTTCAACTAAAAAGTTTTGCTTCGACTAAAAAGTTTTGGCTTCAACTAAAAAGTTTGGCTTTGACTAAAAAGTTTTGCTTCAACTGAAAACTCCAGTTTTGGTTCTTTACTTGAATTTCTGTGAGATCTTTTAAGGACTTAGAAATGCTAACATGGATAGAATAGACTTCAAGTTCTTGCATCTTCAATGTAGTTCGAATATTTGAATCCCGAGTCCAAGTCCGAGTTCAAGCTTTGTCCAAGGCATCATCTTGACTTTGTTTGATTAAGATAAATCCAGAAATGACTATCTTAATAATGTTGTCAGATTAATGTTAGAGATAATAAATTTGGAATCATCAAAATCGATAAGTCAACAGGGATTACGTAGAAAATTGGTTACTTTATCTAAAAGTGGGGATAATCTTTTGTGTTCTATGGCAAAGAATATGTTGAAGAAGTATCGGGGAACTCTTGATAATTTGAACTTGTATTTGTATATTGCGGTTATTCTTGACCCCCGTTACAAGTTAAAGTATGTTAAGTTTGTTTTAAGTCAAGTGTGCGATACTACGACGGTTAAAGAGGTTGTGAAAAAGGTGAAGGAGAATTTGGTTAAGTTGTTTGAGCATTACGAGAAAGGGGATGATGAATCAAAGAAATCAGCAAGTCAAATTTCTAAGGATAATGTTGCTGAACTTGAGGAAGAGGAATCTTTGGCAGCACAATACAAAAGGCTTTTGGCGGAGGAGGATAGCATAGAGAGCAAGTCGGAAGTGGATAGATACCTAGCTGAGAGTTGTGAAGATCCCGTGGTAAATGCAGAATTAGATATCTTGGGATGGTGGAAGGTTAATAGTCAGAAGTATCGTGTCCTCTCCCAAGTAGCGCGACATGTTTTAGCCGTCCCAATTTCTACTGTTGCATTTAAGTCGGCATTCAGCACAGGAGGTCGTGTGCTTGATCCATTTCGTAGTTCTCTGGCTCCACGAATGGTAGAAACTCTTATTTGTACTCAGAATTGGCTACAAAATCCTTCCAAGACAATTGATATTTGAGAAGCCATGGACGAGATTGAAAAACTTGAAGAGTACTTTTCGGGTAAAATTAACTGTTTTTGGCTTTTCCAGCAACAATGTATTCTAATTTCTAAAAGCATTTGATATCTCTCCCATTTGTCTTTTCAGAAAATGCACAAGGGTCTAGTTCGCATGCATCAATTGTTATTGATCATGGTAAGTCACTTTTGGACAGCTTATTAGTTTATAAAACCTGTTTTAGACAGCTTACTAGTTTATAAAACCTGTTTTAGAACACCCTTTTACATTTCTCCCTTGTTTTGAGGAACTTTGTTAAAATCTATACTGAGGTAAAGGATTTGGAATGGAAATACAGAGATGAGGGTTTGACGAGGACTAATAGTGTGAACCTGGTTATTGGCCTTAAAATGTGAAGTGCAATAGTGCATATTGGCTATTGCATTGCCACACTAGTGGTTGATTGTGCTTTTTATGAAATGTGAAGGCCTTGAAATCTGAAGTGCTATAGACAGTAGTGAATGTTGTAGTGCTACACTAGTGCAGTAGTGCATAGTCTATATTGTGGCTATGCTACTGCCCAGCCATGCCTAGGATGGAACACCAAATCACCAATTGCAGTAGATAATTTATACACTTTTAGGCTTCATTTCAAAGGTTTTTAAACAACTTGTTTATTGAACTTGCCACCTGTTTTGTAGATTAACCAGAATGTGAAAAGTGGGATCTTGGCAGGGGCATAAGTGTTGAAATGTTTAAGTTAATTACTGATTGGCCATGTCATATTGATTAAGGTTTGTCTGAGTGTTTTGCTTAATGTAACTTTGGATAATGGCAGGTCATTTGGCAATGTTAAGTTTTACTATTACATCATTCACACCAGCTTATGTCCTTCCTTTCAATTAATATTTGCTATGATGTTTGGCAGGTAACTATAATGTTTTCTATGTCTCTTTCAAGGATGTTCAACTAAAACTGGAATGCCAACAAGGTGAGAGAATGCACCACTTTGAAATGGAAGCAAGATGTCCAGATTTGAGAGTACACCTTTAGTGCAGTAGCATGTTGTTGTTCTTTACATGAATGCAGTGCCACGCAGTGTGGCACTGTAATATGCACTACCATATTAATGGTTCTGTAACGTAACTTTGTAGGACTTTTACACTTGGTGACTAATTTAAGCTTTTCAATTTGTCATGTAATGCAACTGTGATGTATTTTTTTTATTATTGGACTATAGTTTTTTCTTGAAACAGAATCACGTTTAAACTACGCTAAAACGGCTCCGAACCATTCAATTTGAACCGAGTGAACCGTTCAAACCGAACCATTCAAACCGAGGTGTTTTGGTTTGGTTTGGTTTGAGAATTTGTGAACCGAGGTCCATTGGTTCGGTTTGCGGTTTGACCCCCAAACTGAACCGTAGTCACCCCTACTATCCATGAAGTGATGTGGACGGCTACATCATGGCTCGAAAAATTTTCGAGCTCTAGCTTGGATCAACTCCGACATCGAAAATACTCAAAAACAGATAAAGGAAAAAAAAAAAAGGTTATATACTCCCTCCATCCCTAAAAAACTGATCATATTTCTTTTTTGGGCAGTCCCAAAAAATTGATCAATTCCAAATTAGGAAAAATTATGTAGGTATTTTTACATATTTATCATTTTTATACTTTTTTATTCTATTTCTCTCACCACATTTAATTCTCTACCAACTTATTTTCTCTCTCTTGACCTATCACTTTACACTTTTTTATTCTATTTCTCTATCCACATTTAACGCTCTACCAACTAATTTTCTGTCTCATGTCCCACTCTCTTCTCCCCTCTCTAAAGGATAAAATGAGAAAGACACACAGTATATAACCTAAATCCTTAATATACGTGCAAAGTCAAATGGATCGGTCTTTAAGGGATGGAGGGAGTAATACTTAGGAAACAATTATACCACTAGTATTGTATTCGACTTATCGCCTTTTTCCCTGTAAGTTCATACCTCTTGAAGTACTATCACATCAAAACAAGGTAAAAGATTCAGAGAAAAGTGAAGAGAGCAACAAGACAGAGAAGATACTAAGGCCCCGTTTGACACTCTTTTTTTCCCTCTTTTTTTTTCAGTTTTAAAAACTGAAAAAAAAGGAGCGTTTGGTAACCATTTTTTTTTCAATTTAAAAAACCAGTTTTTAAACTGCAGAGTAAAAAAAAAAACTCCAAAAACTGGTTTTTTTTTCACTTTTGGTTTTTTTTTTCGACCACCACCACCACCCTCCCACCGCCGGCAGCCACCTCAGGCGACCACCGCCGGAGACTGCCGGCCACCGGCAGCCACCTCCGGCCGCCGGCGACCACCGGCAGCCACCTCCGGCCGCCGGAGACTGTCGGCAGCCATCTCCGGCCGCCGGCGACCGGAGACTGCCGGCAGCCACCTCCGGCCGCCGGCGACCACCGCCGGAGACTGCCGGCAGCCACCTCCGGCCGCCGGCCACCACCGCCGGAGACGGCCGGCAGCTACCTCCGGCCGCCGGTGACTGCCGGAAGCCACCTCCGGCCGCCGGCAGCTACCTCCGGCCGCCGGCCACCACCGCCGGTGACTGCCGGCAGCCACCTCCGGCCGTCGGCCACCACCACCACCACCGTCGACCACCGCTACGCCCCACCACCGCCACCGCAAACCACCAAAAAAAAAAAGTCAAAATAAAAAGGGTTACCAAACACCAAAAAAAAAAACCTAAAAAAAAAGGGTTATCAAACACCCACTTGTTTTTATAAAAAAAATAAAATTAAACTGCTCTTTAAAAACTGAAAACCAAAAAAAAAAATTTGTCAAACGAAGCCCAAGTCATTTTTAGTGGGCATGATGTAAAATGTTAAAAAGGTGTCTTCTGCAACTAAGGGACAAGAGAGGAAAAGAAAAGATAGCTACATAACAACAGTTCGGCTTAGTTATGGTTGGCGACGCCGTCTTCCTCCAACTCAACGGGTGGATTATGTCTATCAAATGGAAGCTTAATCCGACCAAGTGAACCAGCAGGGACAAGCTTGAGGTTTTCACAGTTACAAATCTCAATCATGAAGCCATCCGGATCATTGAAAAAGAGTTGATCAATTGTCGCACCATTCTCATCTTGCAAAGTCCTTTTCATGTATTCTATTTCCAAGTCCTTCAACTTTTGCTCCATTGCTTCCATGTCCTTGCACTGAAAGGCATAGACAAACACGTTTGCATTAACTAACAATATTTTAGATGCAAAAACAAAGCTCCCACTAAATTGCTTTGAGAAATATATCATTTCACTATATCCCCAACCCGCCACTTGCCACACCAGCACCATATATACCCCCAACCAAAGCACCACGGGTCTACCGTCACCATGTCCACGTCTACCGCCAGCGCACCCTGTAACTGCGATCACACAAAACAACCACCACTCCAAGGTTACCACAAGCCACCAACATTTCTGAGCCGGACATCAAAAGGTAAAGATAGATTATTTTTCCCCCTAGAACCATATGCCGATACCAGATCTGAGCTAAGATGGTTCTACTTTAAAGATCTAGCTCCATGTCTTCGCTACAATGTTTGAGACGAACTACTCAAAGCTTCTTGAGTGATGTGGTCCATGGTCATGATTCCTTGTAGGTTGGGTCTCATTTCATGCATGGTGACAACGACGATGGAGCAGTGACCACGGCGGCAGGTGGGGGAAGCTGAGGGCAGAAGATTACGAGTGACCATGTTTTGTCAGTCGTCAGTGTGCATGGGTATAAGATAATTTATCAGTCGTAGAATCTAGTTAAATGGGCATTCATTTTTGGATCCTTTTAAACGGTTGCGTGTTTACCTTACAGAAAGCAACTGACACTGATCCTTATAAACGGTTCTGTGTTTGCGTCGTAGAAGTAACTCACATTAAGATTTGATTTGTGGACATGGCTTTCAAGTAGGCGGATTTTGGCGAATTAATAAGTTTGAATTGTCAATTGAATGCAAGGCCTAAAGGAATTAAACAGTGCGTTAAATTATTCAATACCTTGGAAGAGGGTCACTTTTGCTAGTATCATGTCCAATAATTTTTGAAGAATGTAAAAAGGTCAAAACCGAAACCATATGCTTGCAGAAGAGAAGGAACACCTGAAAGGAGATATGGTTGTCCATGGGGTCCAAATGATCAGCACGAGGCAATCTCTCCTCGTCCCGAGACTGCACCAGGTGAATCCCAACGCCGTAGTTGAACAGCCACGCCCCGTCAAAGTCCAACGCCTCAGGCCGCTCGATCTTTACGAACCCGAGTGCTCTCGTGTAGAAATCAACCGAGTCTTCCACCGACCTGCACAGCCTCGAGACATGGTTCAGCGCCATCAACGGAAGCTCATGCTCTTCTTCGCGGCGCTTCTGCTTCCCAGCTTCATTGTGGTTCTCCTTTCCTTTCGTATCCATTATTCCTCTTTGCCCGGGGCGGTGCTGGAGCTATTGATGTAGTTTGGTTATGGCGGCACAAATTGAGACTGTGACACGTGGTGGTGAAACTGCATGGGGAGGCTTTACGTGTGTCTATATGCAGCAGTTAGCTGACAGTTCATGTTGTTGCAAGGCGGGTCACTAGAAGAGCTGTTGGGAAGCTAATAGTTGTGCAGATATCTTGTGGCAGGAGACAGGAGACTGCTGACAAGCAGATATGAGCATTGTTGCAGTTCTCAAAACATTAAATTCTCTAATGTTTCGAACAGTGACATGAATGGATTGTGGATCTGTTGAGATTTGGTTATGAAATCTAATGGGTATACGATTATTTGATCAAATCGAGAGATCTGACTTGAAATTTAATCTTCATTTGACCATGTCAAAATGAAACGGTGGTGGTTGTCGGAAGCGGCACCATTCAAATCGTAACGGCTGTGCCTGCCTTGAAGCGGTGCCATGCTTTTTCGGTTGATTTTAAGTACGGTGCATGTGCTATTATACCACCCCCTCCTCCCCAACCACACACACGAGTGTGTGTGTCTATATATATATATATATATATATAGGGAGCTGATCCATTGATAGCGCTAGCAAAATAGGACATCTTGCTAGCGCGATCTGGCCGTCCATCGGGATGGACGGCCCAGATCCTTTTTTTTTGCGGCGCTGTCAGTCGTCCGCTACATAGTGTAGCGGACGGACCTTTTTACCATCTTGCCCCCGCTCCCCCGTCCGCTAAACTGTGTAGCGGACGACATTCTTGGGCCCACATCGTCCGCCAAAAAGTCGTCCGCTACACTGTCTAGCGGACGACTGACACAACTGACACAATTCTGACACAACTGTGACTTGTGTGTACTTTTATTTCTGAACATGTCAACGTTGTCGGCAATGCTGTCCGCTACATAGTATCGCGGACAGTATTGCCCATCCCCAAAACCTACTCAATTTTCTTTCAGCACAATTTTCTTCTCCTTAGGACTCGCTTCCATTTTCAGCTGCCTTCAAGCTTCGAGTAACACTTGCTTCAAGCTTCGCTCAAGCAAGGTAAGTTTGCTTCAAGTTTTCTTGATGTTCTAGAAATTTGTCACTGTATTCATCAATTTGTGATTTTATACTCTAGATTTCCACGTAGGTGGAGATGACACCGTTGTCTAACCAACTCCCCGGAGCCAGGGAGGCCAGTTCTCCCCACGAGCAATTGTAATCCATGCCCTCCGGATGATCCACACTATACAACGCTTTGTCATGCCGGTAGCCGCTAAAATAACGCTCTCTGATTATTTGGCATTTATGCGGCTTTAGGGGCTTCAACGGATGCCCTTTGCGATATTGCCCTCGGGGGTCGACCGGGGGATATTGCACTCCTTCGGGGGGTCAGCGGGGGGGGGGGGGGTATTGCCCTCCTTCGGTAAAAGATGGTCCTGCCCACGGGACAATGGGCAGTGTCTCGGACAGACTGATGTTTCCGAAACCCCAGTCTTGCGTGACTTGACTCTGAGAGAGGGGTTGGGGTTCCGAGTCCAATAGCAAAGAGAAGGAGGGCGCACTGTAATCTTTCCACGGCGCTTGAGCCTGGCCCATGGTGCTTGGTGGTCCCCAATCACCACCCATTCCCGGTACAGAGGGACCACCATATCCCTGGCTCACTCCCGAAGTCTGTCCCGAGGGATCGGTGTATCCCTCGCTCACATACGGGGGCTGCCACCCCGGATAACCCATTCCCGGGCTGACGCCCGAAGGCTGTTCCGATGCTTGGCGCAAAAAATTCCCGCAGCCATACGCCAACGCTTCAGCCTGTTGGCGAAGCTCCTCGCCCATTGCATCCACCAAATCCTTCCGCTCGCTCAACTTCTGGAAGAAGGCGAACGAGGCATTAACCTACATCCAGAGAGATAATAAATAAGTAACTTCATACACATTTAGAATCATCAAGTTCAATTAAAGCACTGGTTGGGCAACTTACCAGATTGTATGCCATGTGCTCATCGATCTGACCCCTAGGGTGGTACTTCTCCCCGCGTTCAAACCTTACTGGAGCTACTCTCCTCCGGGTGATGCGGTAGTACCACTCATTGTACTGTTCGATGCTGATCACGGGGTCAGGCTCCGACACAATGGCCGCCAGCGTGTCCTGCCAGGAATTCCAAACCTCAATTTCTCGCGCGCACAAGTCGTGCGCATTCGCCTTGCCAAACCGTCCGACACCCGGTGGGTTCCTGTTAACCCTCATATCCGGCGCACCGGCTGGCAACCCCTGCAGGCACTCAAAATGGCGCATAGCGCGATCTGGCAGCTGCCACTCTGCGACCTCGAAGTGGATCAGGGGTGTGCGTTGCAACCCGGAGAGCGTGAAGACGAACGACTCTCCCACCCGTCGCGCCAAACGTTTGTACGGTGCCCATCGCATCTGGCCAGGAGATAACGAGTCGAGCTCCCCCCGATAGTACGTAATGTTGTGATGGGGATCGTCTCTCCTCGGGTAGTGGCTGTCCTTCCGGCTGTACTCCCAGGCGCACAACCGAGGCCACACATTATCGGTTCCGTCCCTACGCCTGGGTGCGCCGGTAGCAAGGTGTTCATAAGACCACACCTGAGAGCAAAGACAAATTAAATAAAGTATCGTCAAATTTATTGTCCATTCAACAACAAAAAAAAAACAAAGAGCACGTAATGAAGAATTGTATGATATACCTGCAATAGCGAGAGACATGCACATATCGCTTTGGAGTCGGGCCTCGTTGCCTTGTGCAATGCTCGGTACAGGTACGCAAGAGTTGCTGCACCCCAGGCATAATCCCCAACCTCCAGCAGGTTACCCAACAACGGTAAATATTTGACGCTGACGGTATTCTTCGACGTTGTTGGGAACAGAATTGCCCCCATCACCCACAAGAGGAAAGCTTGTGTGTACAACACAAGCATCTGATCCGTGTAGTTATCCGGCAGAACCTTGTAGGTATCTACCAACCACTTCAACTTGATACCACCAGTGCTAAATTGATCCTGGGGTATCGAAGTAAAGAAGTCCCTAGCGGTCCTCTTATTCGTTGCTTCAGACGGAGGAGCTACAACTAAAATATGCCCTATTTGAGATGACAATGGTGAAAAATGGGTAGGTTACAATGGTGGGAGGATTAGCATTAATGGTGGAGGCCACGGGGGAAAGAATGGGAGTGGGTTAGAAGGTGGCACTTGGAGGGCGAATCGGCCCCAGTTGTAACGGCCGGAGAGGACGGGAGTGAGACTGGGTAGGTATCGGGGGAGAGGTTGAGACCACATTACTGTGGAGCATGGAAATAATGTGAAGCTGATTAGGATTTTACGGGCAAAGAGGCCAATTTGTCCCTTAAAAATTAACAATATGTCTTTGAAGGCCATCTTAATCGTAAATTGCTATTAAAAATCAAGAATTTTAAAGTTTTGGTGCTGAGTGCCAAAATTAGAATCGCGGGATGCTCGGTGCAATCGACACCTGAGTGTGAGGTGACACGAGAATTTATTCTGTCCATCACCCACCACTGCAAATACCGCTTCCTCTAGTCCGGATGCAACCTCACTAGAAAGTTTTCTAAATTTGCTATTCTATATGGACTTAGTTATCCATCTTTTTCATCGCACTCTCGTGGTGAAGGGCCGAGACTATATATGGGTGGTGATGCATGATGACCGGTGGGAGTGATACTGTGAGGTGAAAATTAATATGTCGTGACTAGGCGTTTGAGTCGTTTAACGATGAGGCGAATAAGGTATTTGAAGAATGAAGGGACTAGGCTTTTAGGGGCTCGATAATGCAACGAGTAAGCATTGAGGCGTAGGGCATGACGCGATGCGGTTGAAGAAGATGTCATGATTTTGGTTCTTTACCTATGGCTAAATGTTGCTAAATAGAGAAGAAATTTTTTTAGAGATAAATTAGTCGCTCTTCAAGCATATTTTACTCCCTGTTTATCACCAAGTAATAAACTATTTCAATTTTTATATATTTGGTAAAGGTATATTGACACATGTCCACACCAAGGTAATCTCATGTGGTTGATTGAGGTTTGCCACCAGATTATAATTTTGTTTATCATATATATTCTTTTTTTGAGTATGTTACAAATATGTAATTAAACAATTTAGATTGTGCCACTTGATTGTGCTAGGATCGTCTGGCCAATCAAGATTAACCGTATATCTTCTCCAAGTTTTTAAGCAATAGGATTGTTTACAAATATTACATTTGTCATGTAACCAAATTAATAGATATTAACCAAGAAAGTTCAATCTTATGAGAACTCTCTCAGACATAATTATTTTTGGCCCCAAGGAGATGACATTATTCTCTCAAGACAATATAGCTTTGTCAACTTGGGGACAAAAATTCTTTTAAGTGGATAAACTTTTGTAGAAGTCTGGAGAATACATCGATCACTTGAAAATCAATTGTTCACGGTCAAGATATACTATTCGATCCTAGTACATATACACTCAACAATTATGTTGACGATCAAGTGCGTTTGTCACGAATCTTAAACATGCATTCTCAACGAAATCCTTTAAATTTACCGTTTGATCCAAAAATAAGCTATTAAGCATGCGGCCAAAATCCACAAACCAAGTGAAGTGGTATGTAACTTTTTCTTCGTTTGAGGATTTATTTTGATTGGTACAATCTTAATGGTTACATAAAAAGTTCACATGTGACTATTTTTGTCTCTAGTGAATGTTTGCGTATAATGGTAACAAATAACCTTGGGGACGGATAAAATGTATGAGATTTCGAATTTTCAATGAGAGCATTTCTAGATGCCTCATAAGAAATTTATTTGCGGTAGAAACCATTACAGACGTTATGAGTCCTGCAATTAAAAATAATCTATATAATATATAATAAGCGAAGCGAGAAAGATTCTGATAACTTCTTTACGCGACACATCACTGCTTCTTTTTTTGACACGTCATCAGATTGTTATCTTAAGATTAATTAACTTCTATATTAGTAAGTCTTATTGGATTTAAAAACTAATTCTAATCATTCTAAAATTCTACCTAATCAATATACTATTCTAATAAGACTTCTTTTTGATAACTATGTCCTTAAAATTTAAAAACTAATTCTAATCTATATCTATATATATAATATATAATAAGGGAAGCGAGAAAGATGTTGATAGCTTCTTTACGCGACACATCACCACTTCTTTTTTTGACACGTCATCAAATTGTTATCTTAAGATTGATTAACTTCATATTAGTAAGTCTTATTGGATTTAAAAATTAATTCTAATCATTCTAAAATTCTATCTAATCAATATACTATTCTGTTAAGACTTCTTTTTGATAATTATGTCCTTAAAATTTAAAAACTAATTCTAATCATTCTAGAGCTGTACTTTATCATTATATTAACTTATTAGAACTTAATGGTGACTATTGTATCTTCAAAACAACTCTCTAATATGAATATAAAAACTCATATATATAAAAAAACGAAAATAATGCTTACGATTTTGAAGAAAAAATTAATTTTAAAACTAATTTTAATCATTCTAAAACTCTGCCTAATCAATATACTAATCTATTAAGACTTTAATTTGACAATTATGCCCTTAAAAGTATTTTCTAATATGAAAATTAAAATCTATAGACCTAAAAAATAACTTATGAGATTTAGAATAAAAAACATGATCTAATAATTAAATCAAATTTTGACAGGATTCTTATTTTTATATCTAATTAATTTTGCATGAGTAATGAGGATTTTCTGTAAGCCTTACGTAATTTAAAAACTGATTATAATCATTCTAAACTCAACCTAATCATTATACTAACTTATTAAGAGTTAATATTGACTATTATATGTTCAAAACTACTCTTTAATATGAATATTAAAATTCATATATATATTTATATATATAAAGCAAAAATAGTACTTTTGATTTAGGCAAAAAATTTGATGTTACAATTAAGATTAAACAACTTATGAGACTTAGAAAAACAATAATCTAACAATTGATTTTTCAATTTTGTTAGGTACATTATTTTTAAATTTGATTAATTTTGCAAGAATAATGAGTGTTGTATAATTTAAAAATTAATTCTAAATATTTTAGAACTCAACCTAATCAATACGCTTAATTATCATGACTTAATTTTTACTAATATATTCTTAAAATCACTCTTTAATGTGAATATAACATTCATATATCGAAAAATAAAAAAATGACATATCATATTTAGAAGGAAAAAAATAACGTTTTAAATGAGTAAAATGTATTATCATTATTCATATACATTGACATATACGTAATATATATAAAATAGTCATTGTAAAAATGAATGAATTATAAGTCAACATTTTTAAATAAGACTTCAGGACCACCAAATTGGTTATATTCCATATATAAAGATTTAGAAAACAATTCAAACTCTTTACTACGATTTACTATTAAAAAATTTGTAGTATAATATTGTCGCGATATTTGTAAACGTTATAAATCTAGAAAATTAATTGTACAACAGTTAAACTCTATGGGACAAACATATATTTACGTATTAGGCTTTGATTTTGACTATTAAAATCTTGATTAGATTATCATACAATTCTTGCGTATTACTCCCTCCATCCCTTAAAGACCGATTCATTTAACTTTGCGCGTATATTAAGGATTTATGTTATATATTATGTGTCTTCCTTATTTTGCCTTTTAGAGAGAGGGGGAAGAGAGTGGGCAATGAAAGAGAAAATTGGTTGGTAGACTGTTAAATGTGGATAGAGAAATAGAATAAAAAAGTGTAAAATAGTGAGTCAGGGGAGAGAAATGAATTAGTAGAAAATTAAATATGGTGAGAGAAATAGAATAAAAAAGTATAAAAAGAATAAATATGTAAAAATACATACAGAATCTTTCCTAATTTTGAAGTGATCAATTTCTGTTGGACGGCCCAAAAAGAAAATATGATCAGTTTTTTAGGGACGGAGGGAGTATTAGCTTTAGTTCTTTTGAAGTGTAAGTTGAAAGAATAATGAATAAATTGTGTTACAATACTGCTTGACGAAATAAAAGAAATCTTAAAGAACGCAAAAATATCTATTGACGGTACTGTAATACAATCTATTAATTATTCTTTAAATTTACAGTTTAGAGAAAGTAAAGTAAACATATATACCTATACAAATATTATGCAACAATTACATGACTGTCAATCAATACTGCAATTTTAAATTTGTATGAGACGAAAAGATATTCTACTGTATATCATGTTTGTATCTTAATAAGTTGGTGATTCATGAAACAATAATTCATGAATAAGACACGAATGAACTGACATTTATGATTCCAAAGATAAATAACTCTTAATCTAACTTTTCAAACTAAGAGACTTGATTTTAAAAGGATATAGGTTGAACCACTAAAAAAACTTAATAATAATATAATATTGCAAGTTACTTGAAATTGTTACAAATATAGTACTAAACATTTCTTACCAACAATTATAAATTTAGTAAAAGTATATTTCTTTTTTTTTTTTTGTATAAGATGTTAATCTCTTTTTGTTTCTTAAAATGTGGTATACATTGATACACTTTTTGTATTTTTTAAATATATTTTATTAACATACTCGAGCTTCCAGATCCTGAGCTATAATATTTAATAACTAAGACGAGAAATGCAATGATAGCTCTTGACACCTCATTGCATTGTGTTTCTAATATAATAATAGTTACAAAAATTAATTTTAAACATATTAATGTTGCTAAAGATCTCCAAACATTAATATTTTAAACAGGGTCCTTAATTTTGTTATTAATTAAATCTGGAAATATAGTAAACATTCAAATAATAAGCCTTATACAATTTGAAACATTCAAAATTTTATAACCTATTATGACTTTATTTGAATATTATATACCGAAAACACTCTCTAACTTGAAATATTAACCTGTAAAATAAAAACTATTTTAGGGATTCAATAAAAAAAATTAGTTACTATTTCAAATCCATATTTAAGTTTTCTATAAATTTAAATATGAATCTAACTTAATAAATATGTTGGTAAAATTTTTCATCATTAATTTTCTTACTTTAAGGTTTTGCGCTATCCTATTTACTTCCATTTGTTAAATGTAAAAATACCATAACATGCAGATTCTATATCAGATATATTTAAAACAAAAGTAAAAATTTAAAACCTTAATTATGTGAGTATTTCTTAAATTGAACTAATTTTTTGTTGGAAAAGTTTTGAACTAATTTCTTATGGTATTTTTGTTGTGAGTACTTAAACTCTTAGGCATTCTAAATTTCGCATTAGCAATATACCATTTATGATTTTATTTTAATTTTCAAAATTCTAAAAAGAATTTAGTTATGTTGTGATGAATGTAAACTAAAACTTAAATTGAAAGCCTTATTATATTTGAATATAAATCTTAGTTAGTAAGCATGGTTATTGTATACTTTGTGAAATCTTGGTACAATTTGTTCAATAATTTCCTTAGTACGAGATTTGAGCTATCTTATAGTCAAGTTGGTTAAACTTTTTAAACTTTATATAATTTTCTCATACACTGATTACTACTTTCTCTATATACTTTGTTGGGGGATTATATTTGTTTTTAAAAATGGCACGTCATCCTTACTTAATTAGTTGTGTTGTGTTGATTAACTTTATAAATCACATGCTATAAAGAAATATATGGACCAAAATTTTCTCTATCAAAATTAAACTAATATGTAATTAATGTTATGGGCAACCCATTTAAAGGTACAAATTATTTTTAAAAGATTTTTAGAGAATAATAAAAATGTCGTGTTATAGCAAATTTATCTCAATATGTCTTCCGTTATTTACTTTTTCTTTTTCTGCGTACTAAATAAACTTTTGATTTTTGTTCATCTATATAGTTACCAAATCAGAATTAGCAAATATGCACAAGGACATTGCTTATCGATATTTCACCAGAACAATGAATTTATTTTATTACAAGAAAGTTCAAGCCAAAAATTAAAATAACTATCTTTGATAAAATAACCATTAAATTATAAAATTGTGCAATATCTATTTTATTATACATTTCAAAACTACTAATTAAATTACTATTAAAAAATCATCCCGTGCTTGGCACGGGATTCTGGGCTAGTAAGTTTTAATTTACTGTTTAGTCTATAATAGGCACTATGACACATGCCATTGAGAGTTTGTACCCCTTTCTTTGCAATATAGCAACATAAACATCTAATTGAGCTAAGCATCAAATTTATCTACTAGGGGAACCAAATAGTCCTTCAGAGATTCCTTGATGGTATTAGTACATCGTTGAGATACTGAGCCAGTGGTGCCTGTGGAGCTTGGAGAGGAGCTACGGCCAGGAGAGAGTAATTACCAGAATTGGTTGCTGATGGATTAAGAGGGCTGAGGCTTATGGGCCTGTTAAGGCTTGAGCTAGAGTCTGGACTGGCGACTATTGGGCTAGAGAAGTGTTGGTGGGCATCGGCCAAGTCTGCGGAGATATTAAAGTAGTTAATGGGCTGTGGAAATCCTTCTTGGCCCAAGGCTTCGGTGGGAGTGCATTTATAAGAGATAAGAGGATTTGCTCCAGAAAAAATGCTGTGGGCCAAGAGATTAAGTTCAGTTTCGGACAAGACCAATATAAATTTGATTATTTGATTATTAAATGTGTGCTGCGGCTAATTTTAGTTGTTCAAATTCCGGGGTATGTTTCACCAAAGATTTACAGGGACACAAATTGTAGTTTACACTGATCTAGTTACTATTCGTGAGTTTTGATACTTATAAATCAACACTTCAGTCCCTCCTCTGATGACTTTCGGTGCCAATTCTCTAACAACTTTGAAAATCTCATCGAATATGCAAAAGAGTTGCTTAGAGTTTAAATGCATTTACTGTTAGTTTAAATGCATTTACTGTTAGTTGGAATGCTGAAGCGTTATTAAATTATTCGTTAGGAATTCCTTTGCAAACACTGAACATTGGAATGGGACACCAAACTTTATTCATACATTCCTTCAATTTGTTTTGGGTAAAAGGTTCATATTATTCCTTGAAACTCCTAGTCATAAGTAATCTCAACAAAGTGTACTATACAACTCACCTCCTCTATAAAACACTAAATAGAGTTTCTATACAAGATGTGCCACACAGAAAGTATTTCATCAGAGATCCCCCATTCTATGCATGCTTTCCTCCACCTGTCGTTGCTCTTGTTCAAAAATTTTGGCATTTCTCTCATTCCATTCCATATAAACAGCACAGCTAGCTTACAGAATCGAGCTTCAAGACTTTTGCCATGAAACTTCTGAGTAGCTGCTTCCAATATTGTAGGGGTAGATCTGTACTTAGTTTCAACAACGCTTTTGCATAAAGATATTTAGTGTATGTGCAGCTCCCAAACAGGTGGTCTTCATCTTTCTTTTGTACAAGACGTGAGGAGCATGAATCATCTGCAATACCATTCCACTCTGTTAACATGACCTTTCTTCAATTGTGCTAAAAATTTTGACAAAGTTAACTCGTTGCACACGAAGGGTTGTCGGAATCGAGTGTTAGATGTGTTTAATACCCTCGTACTGGTGAAACAATTTTTATCCTGCCCTAGTGTTATGCCCTCTTCTCAGACCGCTTAACTTAAAACAAACAAGTTTTGCTTACAAGTCAAAACCATTTACTAATCGCAGTTAATGATCTTTAGTGACACTTCACAAGTGATTTTTGCACTTGCACCTTAAGCAACGAGTTTTGAAGTTCGCTGGTTTGTGCTTTCAAAAGAAAAAAAAAAGAAATAAAGAAACCCAAGGAGTAGTGGAGTGACAAAGGGCATTAAAGAATAACCTAAATTCCCGAGTTCGAATCTCCATACCGACGAACCTAATAAATTACAGTTCTAACTATTCTAAAAAAGAAATAAAGAAACCGCAAATATTAACGATAGTCTTTGACTTTAATCGAGCAATTACTTTTCCAACCTTATTATGGGAAATTTACCATAATTTTCTTTTGTTTGCAGTTAATTGTTGTCATTTATATAGCGGAACTTACAAAAGATAATGATGCTTTAGTCAAAAATAAAAAATCGTCTGGTTGAACTTTATTGACAGTTTTTAAGGAATGCTCTTTCTTACTGTCTCCTTTTTAACATTGCATGCCAGACGTTGACGAATGCTTAGGAGCACGAACTAATTCGATATCCGCCTTAAGATTAGTCAATCGGGCTGATAGCTGTTCTAGATCCGGAGGAACGTGTCATAATACTGATGGGGACTACTACTGCTCTTGTCCTTCTGGGTACGTCGGCCCTTTTAGTTGCTACAAAGTCAAGAATAACAAAGCTTGGATGGCTATTATAGGTATGTAGTACCCTTTCTCGTCTTCCCCTTCAAAGATACCTTTTCAAACTGCATTTCCTGGATCTAGGTGCTGGAACAACTAATTAGATTGGATATCTGTTGCATCTTGACTTACAACAACAGGCACGTGCAGCGGACTTGGGGCTCTGTTTGTCCTTGTTTGCTCATGGTGGTTGTATAAAATAATGAGAAAAAGAAAGAAAAGACAGTTAAAGAAGAAATTCTTCAAGCGAAATGGTGGGTTGATACTGCAGCAACATCTATATTCAGGCGAAGAAGGTAATGTAGAGAAAACAAAAGTTTTCACCTCAAAGGCATTGGAGAAGGCCACGGACAACTTTAATCAGAATCGAGTTCTTGGCCAGGGAGGCCAAGGTACGGTTTATAAAGGAATGTTACCGGATGGAAGAATCGTGGCAATCAAAAAGTCTAAAATAGACGACGACGAAGGAAAAGTTGAGCACTTCATTAATGAGGTCGTCATTCTGTCACGAATTAGCCACCAGAACGTGGTTAAGCTACACGGCTGTTGTTTGGAGACGGAAGTACCTCTGTTGGTTTACGAATTCATCCCTAATGGAACGCTTTTTGAATTTATCCATGGCCAGAATGAGGAGCTACCACTTTCCTGCTGGGACATGCGCTTGCGCATTGCTACAGAAGTAGCAGGAGCTCTTTCTTACCTACATTCAGCAGCTGCCATCCCAATCTATCATCGAGACATTAAGTCTGCAAACATACTCTTGGACGAAAAATACAGATCAAAAGTGGCAGACTTTGGAACATCAAGGTCCATTTCCGTTGATCGAACACACTTAGCAACAAGAGTACTAGGGACTTGGGGATACTTGGACCCAGAGTATTTCCAATCAGGCCAATTTACTGATAAAAGCGATGTTTATAGCTTTGGAGTAGTTCTTACAGAGCTCTTGACGGGACAAAAACCCATCTCATCGACTAGATCCGAGGAGGAACGAAGTTTAGCAACACAGTTTATTATGGCAATGAAAGAGACTTGTTTGTATGATATTCTTGATGCTCGAGTTGCAAAAGAAGGTAGTAAGGAAGAGGTAATGAGGGTTGCTAACCTAGCAGAAAGATGCTTGAACTTGAACAGGAGAAAAAGGCCTACAATGAAAGAAGTCGCAACGAATTTAGAAGACATCAAAAAGTGGCATGGAGTACCAGACAGTCGACACCACAAAGAAGAAGAGGTTGAATGTGCCATTGAAATTGAACAAATGAGCACAGGGGACACTGCTTCAACTTCAACAAAAAGTTTTCCCAATAATAGTTTATCTTCATCTTCAGACATCCAACCTCTACTGTTTGACTGATTTTGCAGCCTTCAATTTGTGATTGAATTGAAATGACAAGTAGGATCAAAGTTTGTGTTATTCTTTGGGGGCAGTCAGAATAACAAAGGGCCCGTTTCGA